>VDFB02371742.1:0-35248 GCA_007258455.2 Sequoia sempervirens | reverse complement strand
CCCTACCTCTCCCTCTATCTACCTACCTCTCCCTATCTTTGTCCTTCCCTCTTTCTCTCCCTCCCTCTATCCCTTCTTACCCTACCTCTCCCTATCTCTCCTGGGGTTATGTGGAAATTTTATTATTGATCCAATTTTTTATTTCATATTCCATAGCCAACAAACTTTAGATGATATTCATCTCCAAGGTAAACCTTCCCATCATCATTGTATTTTTTATTTTGAGAACCAAGCTTGATGTGAGGTCATGTTGAAAGAGGAGTTTTATTCTATCAACTACACCATCTGATGCATGTGTAGCTAGGAAAATTATAAAGGAGCCACCATAACCTTGGGAGGATTTTTTGGATTAATCATCAAAATCACTCTTCTTATTTTTCTCCTCCATGTAGTCTCTTCTCAAATGACAAAGCTTGTTGTAGTTCTAATATTTTTTATTTCTCTTACAAAGAGATTTGGATCTAATTTTTTCTTTCTTATTTTCATTCTTCTTTCCTTTTTATTTCAATCTTTCATGAATATATAGGGCCTCCTTGGTTGATTTAAAAAAAATCTCTTTGTTTTCTCTAAAATTAATTATTTAACCACCTCATCGAGTTTGAATTTAGAGCTAGTACTCTTGATTTCTATCACCAATTGATCCCATAAGTCTATTAAAGAACATAATAAATTCATGCAATGGTCCTCTTCACTCTAATATAGTTTAATTGGGTGATAGTCATGTTGAAAGCATTCAGGTTCTTAGCAATAAACCATCATCCTCCTTCATAAGGTACAGAGCTTCTTTCTTGATAAAACTTTATTTACCATGTATTTAGCTTGATAAACCTCGCTTAACTTCTTTCATAGATCCACAATATTATCTTCTTCATGTACATCCAAACTTGCAAAGTCTAAACAAAATCTAATTAGACCCTTCACATTTATATCTTTTTTGTTCCAATATTCTTGTGGCATAGCAATAAGCTTGGATCCACACACACACACACACATACATGTATATATATGTATATGTATATATACATATATATATATGTACATATATATATGTACATATATACATATACATATACAGATATATGTACATATATACATGTATATATGTATATGTATATGTACATATATATGTATATATATTGTAGCGTAGAAAATTGTATACCTTTACAATTTCACACTAGTTTGGGTCCCTTAATTTACTGGACTTAATTAAGCTTCTAATTTTTCAGATTATACATTCCAAAGCCTTATTTTTACCGTTTTCCAAAAGGGGGACCAACATTAAATAAATGCATTTAATAATTAAATTTCTTTGGATCATGCATGTCCTAGAAATTTGGGCCAAGACCCATTTCCCCATGGGCGAATGGGTCCCCTTTAAGTGCCAAGACCCATTTTAAAATATGTTTTTGGCAGCATTTTAATGATTCAAATTCAACTTACAATTATCAACTTTTAGAATCTAATTTTTGGGAAATTAGATAAACACTTATAAACACATGGTCTTTTTATCATTTGAAAACTAACACGTATGATCTAGCATTAAAAAAAAATCAAGAGCAAATATCATTGGAAAGATCATTCAAGAGTAGATTTATCAGTCATTTGTTGTAGCAATCAAGATCCTAACATCATGTTCAAGTTTATGTATGTTCATGTCATCTTGTGAAGGCTAATATGCATTTTTGATCCTAAAGCATCCAAGCATTTCAAGTATCCAAATCAGTCAAGAAAAGTAAGATCAAATTCCTTTGGAGAGATGTGTTTGACTTTAGTCCTCTAAGGGAAGCCATTGAAGGGTTTTGAGTTGTAGCAAGCATTGTTCATTCATCATTTCCTTCTCTTCTTCATTATCTTTCTATCAAGGTTTAATTACCAAACTTGGGGTTTAACTAAGGAAAACTACCATACAAAACAAAACATTTTTCCTCTTTGTGTATTTACATATTACAGGTTGAAGAAGGATTGAAGAGATCTTGAAGTAGCAATTTTGCATTGTTGCACAAGTTGTCATCATTATTGTCAAGCCACATAAACTAAGTTGTAGAATTTATTTCCGAATTTCCAACAATGGGACCTATGTCAAATAGAATCTAAGATCTAGCATCAGAGTATTGTCAAAAGTTATTTTGGAAGCCCTAACTAGGACCCATTCACCCAAGGGAAAATTATTCCCTTAGCAGACCTCAAAAACAACTTTTGGTTACAAGTGCATGCCATCCAACCCTTCTCAAATCTACATGCATGTAGCATGTCCATTGTTCTACCCATTGATTTTACTATGTTTAACCCATAAGAATAGTTTATGATACCAACAATAAGCAATAAAAAATGTATTTTCTATTTCAATAACAAGATGCACATTTGAAACATGCATATAACGATTCCAAACTTTCCCATTGCATTACAAAGAACATTACAAACTCCCAAGTAACGATTACATATTACATAATTTTGTGATAACATTTTTCGTTTACAATTTCACAATAAAGATAGAGAAACATGATTACATACATAGCTTCCATGAGCTTAATGATATAGACATACAAATAGAATATAATGATCTAGATGTCCCCAATATTGGTGCATACCTCCTAGATGTCCCCATTATTGGTGCATACATTCTAGGTGTTCCCAAAACTAGTGTTTACATCCTCAAATCTCAACCACCAAATGTATGAAGGAGAGCATCACTCAAGCACTTTTCCACCAACCACAAACTTACTGCAATCCCTCGCACATCTACCTAACTATTAAGATGGCCCTACCCTCTGATGAAGAGATTGTCCTAGTAAACTCATAATAATAGCCTTCTTAAGCATGGTGTTGTGTCCTACATATCTAGAGATACCATACATTGGTTACAACCTACATGTATGACATTATTTCCCTAGTATGTAAACCTAGATCATAGTGAACTGATAGTGTAAATAGTGGCTACTTACACTACTTTGGCTAAAGAATTCAACACCCAGCACTTCGAGTGTAGGTCGTATGTTCACCCACCCTTAGCTTGCTTTGGTATTTTACCATTCATACTCTTTTCAATCATAATATACATTCAATCTAAAAGGTGATGACATAACAAACTGACTAACTAGATTACTCCATTTTCCATGAATTATTCTAACCCTAGGAATAACCAAGATAACCATATATACATTCATACATACTAAGTGATCAACTAGGTTACTCCCTTTCCCATGGATTATCGTAACCCCATGAACAACCAAATTAACCACCCATGTTCAAACTGACATTTTCATTAAATTACTTCAAGACAATAACATAACTCATACTTCACAATTCATACTACATACATATAGTCTTGGAAAACTAAGTATAGTTCCAATAACCACATAACTACACAAATTCTAACCGAGTATATATGTATATGCCAAACAAAAGGGTTTCACCAAAACAAGATTCTACCAAGGATCACACAAGCTTACTCAAACTAAGAAATAAACTAAGTTCATTCAAGAAAGCTTAACATTCATTTAAATCATCATTTCCACAAACAATGGCATTCATAGACAAATAACATAATTTCAACACTAAAAGAATAGAGTAATAAAAATTAGCATGCCTGGAATTATAGCTCCAAATGAAAAATATTGCTTCTCAATCTCAACTTCAACAATCACACTTGTTGCTCCTTCTAAGCTCAACCTATCTTCAATTCTAACCTCTCACAAAACTCTCAACAAATGCAAATTCTCAAAACAAATTCTCTTTCTCACTAAGCTCCCAGAAACACACTTGCACATAAAACTACAATAGAATTACAAATGAAGAAATTAAAATGAATGAGTGTAACAAAAGGTAGAGAAGTTGCCTCTATTTATACTTAAATCTGAGCAACTCAATGCTAAAAACAAGCTACTAAATCCACCACCTTTTCTCTTCTTGTTGCCACCACTCAATAGTAAGACTAATTCCTCCTATAAATGCATCAACTCAACCAATCAAAATGAAATGTGGCTACTAAAAAACTCAACTTGGAAACACATAAGCAGTCCCATTATTTCCAACTTCTCTAAAATGGATGAGTCGACTTTTTATAAGTGTCAAAAATGACTCTTTTTACTGAGTCAAACACAACAAGGCTTACTTACAGGTTTCCTAATCAAGTTAGGAAAGTCAACTACCTTCTTAAGCTTTAGCTAGCTTTGTCTTTGACAAATTCTACATGCTAATATATAGCTATGTGTCAGTCATTCTAGTGTTTGACTTCTATTTGGTTTATTCTACCTATTAAGGTGTTGCATTCTATACACATCATCATGTTGTGTGTGGTTATTATTTGTAGCATATTTTAACATATTTCATTGTTCACTATAGTGTTGGCTTATGCACTTTGCATTATTCTTTTGTTTGTATTCACTTAGCAATATATTACAAACTATGTGTTGCCTTTATTCATTCACATATAAACATTATATGTGTTGCATAATGCTAACATAATGTTGGATTTTATTTAAGTCGATTACCTTTGCAAGGCTCATGCTATATATGCACCATGTTTACATTAAAACATTTCAAAATACTTTTAAATATATATTATTAATATATATGTATATATGTATATGTAATATAACTCTCATTGTTATATTATATGTATTAATATCACGTTTATTAAATCATTATTTCCAATCACATAAATATATATACTAATGATTATATATATACATATATTTATATGTATGTATTTAATATATTCACATACATATATATTAATATATATATATACTATATACATATATTGTTATTTTAATTATCCACACAAACACATATATTTACATATCCATCGATCAGTATATATATAATGTGTGTATATATATATATATTGCACATGTCCAATCAATATTCTCATGCATATGGTATATACGTACATGAGTATGCGTAGATACGTCTACCTATGTATACACTTGCATGCTTATACTCACATGTATGAGTTATCATAGACATGTATATATATACATTTTATGTATATACTCATCAATTAATACATAAATATGAACACACGAAGAAGAAATTACACTTAACACAAAGACTTAATCACATATTCCCAATCAAGAACACTCAAATTCTAAAACCATAAACAATAACAAAACATTCCCAAACCATGATTGAAGGTTACTTACCATTTCTCAAACTAACTTGACTCAACTTGACCAAACTAGGATGTGACTGTGTGATAGCTCTATAGGTACATTAAGGGTTACCAAACTAGGTTATTTCCTGAGTGATATTCCCCCTCTCTTTCGGAGGCTCAATTTTGTTCCTACATCTAGCTTAGTGCATCACAACTATAGTTAGATGAAAACATTACATTTGTATGCATCGTATGTCATTGTGTTATCAAGTATTGAAAACATCATATTGAATTACACATTCATCCATTACATTTTCCATCTAAAATATACAAAACACAATCATGTATTAAAGCATTTTAACTCAACAAAGTAACAGTAAATAGGTAATAACACAATGGGGTGTACCATATTCCCCCTCTTGTGAATCATCATCCCTAATGATTTTAATTATCAAACATAAACATAAATCATAACAACATTAATTTTTAGGAATTTTCAAAGTCTAGCAAAACATGAGGAAACTTTTTTTTATCTCAACATAGTTCTCCCAAGTGATAGAATCTTCTGCGTACTGATCCCACTAAACCTTGCATTGTAGAACCTCTCTATTATGTAAGTGGAGCTTTTGTTTCAAATTGATCAGCAATTTCTCTTCATGTAGCCTCCTCAAAACCTGCCTCAAATGTTCTATATGCTCATCTTTGGACCTACTAAACACCAAAATGTCATCCAAATATACAATCACAAATTTACCAAGGAATGGTTTCAAAACCTCCTTCATTAGTCTCATAAAAGTACTAGGGGAATTGGACAATCCAAAAGGCATAACTAGCCACTCATACAACCCATCACTAGTCTTAAAGGCTTTCTTCCATTCATCCCCCAGCTTGATTCTTATTTGATGATAGTCACTTTTCAAATCTATCTTAGAAAAATACATAGATGTGCTCAAACAATCCATTAGATCCTCTATCCTAGGTATAGGAAACCTATATCTTATGGTAATCTTATTAATATCCCTTAAATTAGTACACATACGCCATCCCCCTCCTTTCTTTAGCTCAAGTATTGTGGGAATAGCACAAGGACTTAGGCTTTCCCTTATCAAACCCTTCTTCAAGAGGTCCTCCACTTGCTTCCTTATCTCCTCATTTTCCATAGGTGTTAACCTATAGGCAGCCTTGTTTGGAAGGCTTGCTCCTAGAATCAAATCCATATGATCAAATTCATATGATGGATAATGCTTCTCATAGTCCAAGCAATTCATTAGGCAAATCAGATGCAACAATATCCATATTCTCATTCAAAATATCTTGTACTTCAATAGGCAAATCATCAAGACTTGTAGAAGTCATTACACATCTAGGTTTAAGAACCAAAGCAAACCCTACCTCCTATTCTTTCAAATCATGAAGAAATTCCTTACGACTTACCACCATTACCTTACTACTGTTGCTACTGTTGTTGTCCTCTTCTTTCTCTCTTATGGGCAGCAAGGTATGCTTCTCTCCATCCTTTCCAATGGTATATGTATTCTCCCATCCATCATGCACCACTTTCCTGTCAAATTTCCATGGTCTTCCAAGAAAAACATGGCACACATCCATTGGCATTACATCACATAAAACACTATCTTTATAGCTCCCAATCTGAAAATCAGCAAAGGCCTACTCACTAACCAATATTTGATGACCTTTTTGTAACCAAGACACCTTATACGGAGAGGGGTGTTTAATCCTTTCCAGATTTAACTTTTCTACCATCTTCATTGCCATAATATTATTTGTGTTACCACTATCTATAATGAGTTTACAACATTTACCTTGTGACTTACACTTGGTTTTGAACAATGCTCTCCTTTGAATTGGCTCTTGACATTTTTTGTGGCTTCAACAACACCCTCTTGAGCAATAAGGACTCACCTAATTCTAGTTCATCCTTGTGGTGTACTGGTGACCCCACACTCTTTTGATCAACATGTACAATCTGATTACTCCTCTCAAATTTTGAATGTCCTCCTTGAGATGATTTAGAGCATTCCCAACTCTTGTGCCCATATTGGTTGCACTTAAAACATTTTCCAGCAAATCCTCTACCTCTACCTTGTGAGCCACTCCCTCCATAAAACCTTCCCCCTTTGCTTTGATAACCACCTCTCTCATTATTGGTTGTCCCACTTGAACTTCTAGCCTCTTCTCCTTGATGATGTTGCTACCCCCTGTTTGTTTGTTGCCCCCTTCCTCTAAAACCTCTTCCTCTCTTCTTCTCTTGCTAACTTTTCTTTCTTTGCAACTTCTCCTCTGCCTTTAGGGCAAGTTGATAAGCTTCTTCTAGGATTCTAGGGGACAGAAGGCTTATTTCATCTTGTAAACTATACTTGATACCATTCACATATCGGGCTATTTTCTCCACATCTTCCTCACCATGCCCTGATTTGATTACCAACTTGTAGAATTCCTTCTTATAGTCTTTCACAAACATATCTTTCTACTTCAAATTTTGCAATCTCTTAAAGAGATTAGTTTGATAATCACTTGGAAGGAATTTTTCCTTAAACTTGGCCACCATTCAATCCCACGAGTTGATCTTCTCCTTATTCTTCCTTCTTCTCTTGATTTGGACAAAGTCCCACCACATGGCAACATGGCCCTTCAACCTAGTACAAGAAAAATTCACTCTCCTTTCCTCTACCACACCCTCATATTCAAAATACTTGCCCAAGTCATTGATCCAATCAATCAAATCTTCACCATTGAGGCTTCCTGCATAAGTTGGAACCTTTATTTTGGGTTTAGAACCCACACTCATGACTGTCCTCAGCTGTCTTTCCTCAAATCCTTCTTGTTAATCCCCTTGTCCTTCCTCATTCTCTTCTCTATGTTGTTCTTCCTCCTCATCACTTGCACCCTCATCAAGGGTCCCTCTTCTATGTGCCCTCTCTAGGGCTTCCATTCTTGCAATCAAATGTTGCATCATCTCAGGAACTCCCTCACCATATCTCTTCTACCTCTTCCTAAGGCTCCTCCTCTGCCCATTCTCCTTAGAGGCATTCTAACTACTCACAAAGCCCAATCACTTCAAGCTTTGATACCAAATGATGGTAATCATTACTGTTCACAGGATGATCAAACTCATAGAGATTCTAGTCTAAACAAATACTCACAAGGAAATTCATATTTAAGATTACAAACAACAGTTCAGAACTTTGGTCAATCACATTCAATGGCAAGGAAATCAAAATAGAATACTTTATTTCTCATTGGCGTCAATTCACAATCAATGACAAGAAAATATGAATGGAAGTTTTTATTTCCCAAAAGCACCAATGACTACAAACATTGAGATCGTTGTCCAAATTCAACGTTCCATTCCTCCAACAGAGGTTTCACTTTGCACACCAGACAAGACCTTCAACGCTTTGCCTGACCACACAGTTCTCAAGCAACTCAAACACACTTTCTTCTTTTCCCAATCGATCAATGACGCCAACACTCCGCCATTTCTTCCTCTCAACATTAGGTGTTCCTCCAAGAATGAGTACCCTTGTTCTTTGTAGCATCGACCCTATACTTAGCACCCCTTCTTCCTCAAATATCCGCCGACCATCAACACTTACAAGAACAAAATGCTAACTATCGATTTGTCTAGGAGAACTGACCATGAGGCATAACAAAACAACAAGAAACAAATTACACTAACAAGAAATGAAACTACTAAACTAAAAGACACAAACAAAAACCAAATGCAAATGAAAGATGGGAGTGATGCTCTACATCATAATTAGAAAAAAAAAATGAAATGTAAACTCTAATTTCTAATTGAAAATGTTAAATATCTAGCCAAAAAATACATATAGAAACCTAAAAACCCTAACCTAGCGATCGCTAAAGCTCACAAGGTTAATGCGACAAGGTTGCAGGTGAAGTTTTGTGGTGTCAAGTGCTCCAAAAGTGGGTACTTGTTTCTCTTGGCCATTGTTCACTCGCCACTGTTGAGGAAAAATGACTGACCATCATTTTTTTAAATAAATAGCTTTAAGAAACAAGTACTTGTTTACTAAACAGGTACCCATTCCTAAACGGGTACCTATTTAAAAGAGATCCCAAACCAGAATAGGTACCCATTTTGATCTTAGGCTTGAATCCTTGTTAATTTAAATGGGTACCCATTCCTGACGAAATTTTTCACTTGCATGAAAATTCCCCTCTTTATGGACCCAACTTCTTGTGGGTAACCCATTAGGGCAACCAATTTTGAAAACTTGACTAAGGGAAATTTATTGACACCTTTAGGGAAACTTAAACCTAAGCCAAAAGAGGGGATCCACAATTTTTTGAGAGCAGAATGGGGTGTATTGTGAAAGGGAACAACACATCCTTTGATATGTTGTACTTTCCACCCACCTACCAACTACCATGTGTTCAGCACTACAACCACTTACACTAACAACTACCACTACTAGCAACTAGCCTAGTGAAAGAATATTCTAGGTAATATTCCCTTGTAAAATAGCTTCTTTCTCTATGAAAACTACCTCCACACCCTCCGACAGTTTTTAGTTATCCATAAGTGGTTTTGACATCTAACATGCAATTTTGACCATTCGAACAGTGATTTTGTTACCTATACGAAATATTATGTCAAGAGAATATTTCACTAGTGATTGCTAATGCTAGCACTATGTTAACATGAAATGAATAATCTGTTTACATTTTTTATTTTTGCACTCCAACTTTGCAAGCTCTATTCTCAATCATACAAAATCCATTTATTGAATATTCTTTATTTAGGGAATAATTTTCAGAGCTTCACAATGGTATAGATATTTTTTTTATTTAAGTGCTTGGATTTTCCAAAAATTATAGATTCTCATAAGTGTTGTTGAGTAGTTCTCTTTTTATGAATTTCCAAGGCTCCATTTGGACTCATACGGTAATATATTTTTTTGCAAGTTTTTTAAAAGTGCTTTTTATTTAATTGACAAAGGAGTAACCAAATTGATCTCATTCTATCAAAAAATATATTTTTTGTGGCCAAATTTGGTATTTGTGATCTACAAAGATTGAGACAACTTTGATGATTTGGTAAGTGGCACCTATGTCACACTAAATATAAACTATGAAGATCATATATTTTTAAGTGGATCATTGATTGAGTGAATTTGAGGGGACCTTTTGGTGGTTGTGCTTGCATTTTTCTTGATTTATGGTATTTCCTTCTCACTTCATCATTTAGAAATATTCAATTCCACTTCTAACTCCTTAATACTATCCTAAATGGAAATATGAAATGATTAAATTGCTAAGAGTCAAAAGGTTGTATTGGATAGTACATGGGCTTGATGGTGAACTAACTAAAGATGAAGTTAAAAAGAATAAGTGGTTGAATATTTGCAAAGAATCCATTAGCTAATTGGGTTTGTATGTCTCCTCTTAATTTTTTGTTTGACATTGAGCACTTGAATACACCTATGCCCATGTGGACTACATTGTCAAAATCATTTGGTAAAACAAATAAAATCTAAGGACAATTGTTGGAAAATGAACTAATAAGTCTTAATCCATATAATTTTGATAACATACAAGATATCATCACCAAATTCAATTCGCTAAGAGCATAGTTACGGGATTGTAAATTTTGAAAAATAAATATAGAGTTGATATTAAGTGTTCTCTTTAAGCTAGGACCTTATTATTCAATGCAATTGTCTACTTTCTATAGTTATTTAGATGTCATGATAACACCTTTAGACCCTCTTATTCTTTTTCTCACAATTTGACATTGGCTTAGAGATCCTTGAGCAATATTTGGAGTCTTAAGTTTTGGATCATGTTCTACACCTATTTCCACTAGGATCTAGATTGCTACCTTCATCAATTAGGCATGGGACTCCTAATTTGATTATAGCACCTTTTAGCATTGGCATGGTCACACTTGAGTGTAGTTTAGAGACTTCATATATATTGTGTTTTCTTCCTTTATATTCCTTTCAAGAGAGGGAAGGTCTACTATATTCATCTTTAGTTTTTTTCTTCCTAAAGGAAGGAAGGGTGTTTAATACTTTTGGATCATCTTTAGCATTCATTGTCAGGAATCTACCATCAATGTGGGAACTTTGAGGGGATTTCATAATCTCTCTTCTTCTTTCTTATTAGGGGAATTTTCCCTCACTTGGGATTTTCTTTTTCTCATACTTTTGGAGAGCATCTTATTTTTTCTTTCATTTGGAGAGGGTTTTTTCTCCTTATCTCCACTTGTGAGATATTTATTTCTACATGGGTACTTAACATGACCTTATAGTTGGGACCATCTTTGCATTCATGCATCATTGCATCTTGCACATTATCTCTAAGTTGCACCTAATCAGGGGTGTTAGCGTAAATAAAGTAATTACCTTATCAATTTCTCTATTAGGTCCTATTCACACTGGTTTACTTAAGTTTACTTAGGGCTTTTGTAGGGCATTATCACTTTGTCTCAAGTCATAAGATTAAGACACATGTCATAATCTTATGTTGTCTTCTGTGTCACCTTGGCCTGTATAACCTAGGGGTTCTCATTGTAATATCAATCAATTATAATTCATGTACACATATTGTGTATTTTCCTCTTTTATGCTTTCATTGAAGCTTCTAAATCTAGGGTGGCTACCTCCATAGCCAAATATTGCATGTTATAGAGCATTTTATACCAACTCTTACATTAGGTGGTTCTTTTAATTAAATAATGTTCTTGATTAAGGTAAGCATGGATTTTGAAAGGGCCCAGACCCTTGTACAAAAAGTTAGAAAAGATAGGCATTAAGCACTATAGGACAAGGAATCCAAGAGAAACAATGGTGCACAAAAAACCAAGACACTACATAACCTACCAACCCAAAGTCAAGGTCATTTGAAGCCAAATTGTTAATGATTTTTGTTTAATCCTAGTACAAGGATCTAACTACCCTAAACTTCATTTTTTGGAACAAGAGATATTTGTAAATTCATCGACAAAACCTTTATCCAATTTTAAAACCATTAAGAAAAAATCCATCGTTGTATAGTTTATAGGATCTTTCCCCTTATTTTCATCCTTTTGCATATCCTCAAAGGAAGTAGTAAGCTCCTTAGTAGTAGAAAGTTTAAGTTCCTTTTTCCTCAAAACAATATGGTGTTTCTTGATGCTCAAGAAACTAGCAATGACACGGCCCACTTTACAACACTAACAAATAACTGAAGAGTCTTTGAATTCAATTAGACAAACTTTGAATTTGGAAGATAAAGTGATTTGAGTAGGGAGCATCTTGTTTTTTTTCACAAGAATACAAAATCTATAAAGCAATAAACGCTTCTTAAATTTAGTAACTGTATCAATAGTAAAGTATTGCCTAAAATTATTGGAAATAAGCATAAAAACCTTTTCATCCAAAAAACTCCAACGATAGCCCTAACAATTTAACCCAAATAGGGAACTTGATGGAGTCATCATTCAAAGGGTTAAACCCTGGGGTCCAATTTTTTAGACAAAGGCCATTTAGCCCTATAAACAAAGGACCTTCCTGAAGAACTCTAGATCAATCTTTAGGAAAGAAAAAGGAAAACAAGAAAAAGATATTTAGCGTAGAGGCAACCTCTACCTGGCCTCTTAGTTTCCAAATTTGAAGCACCCATCTTCTAATAGCATCAATGTTGGGATGAATACTACAAAATCTCCCAATCAATGATTTTTGAAACTAAGTAATTGACTTAACCATAAGGTAATCAAGGAAAAAATCTATCTTCCCCTCCTCCGTGGCTTGGGTAGGGAAAGTAACAACAAACCCATTCCTCGACGCACTATCTCCAATAGTATCCCTTGAACATACACCCATGCTAACACTCATAGTAGTCATAGGACCAACAACATCCTTTGAAACTCTTAAAGCCCAAATAGGAGCAATAGTAGGGGACAAATTCTCCACAATAGGCACAATAGACACACTCTTCTTAATAGTAGCCCTTGAGCATTCACCCCCACTATCATTCATAGTAGTCGTAAGACCAACAACATCCTTGAGAAGCCCCAGAGCCCAAACAGGAGCAACATGTTGCAAGGTGTGTGCCCTTGGTCTCCTTGTGTTATGCAATGTAACGCTCGAGTTCACTCGAGTTCGTGACATAGCTTAACCATCTCTTGTGGATTCATTAACTCTGGAAGTTGTATTGGGCATTAACAGGTCGATCTTTTGGTGCAACGGCAATCGTTTGTGCAACAATTGGTATCAGAGCCTAGGTCACGAGTTTGAACCCCTCACTTGCGTTGGGGGGATTGTTGCAAGGTGTGTGCCCTTGGTCTCCTTGTGTTGTTCAGCGTAGCACTCAAGTTCATGACATGGCTTAACCACCTCTCATGGATTCATTAACTTTGGCGGTTGTATCGGGCATTAACAAGTTGATCTTTTGGTGCAACGGCAATCGTTTGTGCAACAATTGGTATTAGATCCTGGGTCACAAGTTTGAACCCCTCACTTGCGTTGGGGGGATTGTTGCAAGGTGTGTGCCCTTGGTCTCCTTGTGTTGTTTAGGGTAGCGCTCGAGTTCATGACATGGCTTAACCGCCTCTCATGGATTCATTAACTTTAGCGGTTGTATCGAGCATTAATAGGTTGATATTTTGGTGCAACGACAACCATTTGTGCAACACAACAAGGGACAAAGTCTCCACACCAAGCACAACAAGCACACTCTCCTTAACATTAGCCCTTGAGTATTCGCTCACACTAACACTCACAGTAATCACAGGACCAACAACATCCTCTGAAACCCTCGAATCCTGAACAAGAGTAGCAGGGAATCTGAGGATAGAAAACACACCATACCCAACAGAAGTTGATGGTACACACACCACAACAACAGCCCTAGTGCATTCGCCCACACTAGTTACAATGGCCTCAACACTAGCATAACTAGTCTACAAGCAAGGACCTGCAGAAATATTTGAATTATAAACCCTCATCTCAC
Organism: Sequoia sempervirens; assembly: GCA_007258455.2. Lineage (NCBI taxonomy): Eukaryota > Viridiplantae > Streptophyta > Pinopsida > Cupressales > Cupressaceae > Sequoia > Sequoia sempervirens. The sequence continues at coordinate 21,171 of VDFB02371742.1, read as the reverse complement.
CATGAAGCTTAGAAACCTTCAAAGCTCAAATAGGAGCAACAATAGGGGTGAGGCCTCCACACTAGGCATAGCAGGACAAGGGAAAGAAAGCAAAAACCCCTTCTTGAGGGCATGGCCAAGGTCATCAAACCTTGAACTAGACACAACAATAGAAGAACACACTTAAGAAACATTTCTTCGTGCCTCCCTCCACATATCGAGGAAAGAAACATCCTCCTTGTTTGAAATGGAATTGTACCTTTGAGCCTCCAACCATGGCATCAAAAATAATCCACGTCTTGACCCGCTAACGAGCAACACCATTCCCCAACTAGCTCACCATCATCTTCTTCCCCTTCCCCTTCCCCTTCATTTGAGCCAAACTCACTTCCTCCCACACTCCCTCCACTTCATCCATCTTTACACCCACCCTACATGCATCATCACTCACTCACTCCATTGCCATTAAGCTCATGTTATAGTATATTTTGATTAAATAATGTTGATTACAAATGCTTAAAGATAATATAATTATATTACAATAACTCAAGTTAATAATAAGAGTATAATAGAATATTAACAATCATAAAATATTATTATATAACACATTTTTATTAATAGGTATAGGGCAATCGACACCAAGTTTACATTCCATCTTTTGCAAGTTCTCATGAATAGTCTCAATGCAATGTTCAGATATTACAACTAATTTATCTCAATCATGTAGCCCAAATTTAGTGGTTGTAATTGAGGATTGATAGTTTAATCATTACTATTTTGGATCAATGTAAGTTCAATCAAGTGACTCATCATTGGAATGTGTTGGTGTGTGAAATAATGTTATCATCTATGTTAAATATTTTTTCCTAACCACTAAAGCAAATCACTCGAGTGGTTAATCATCTAGTATAAGATAATTTATTAATCAATGTTTAACACCATCAAATCCCTCTACTAAGTGGCTCATTATCAAGATGGATTAATATGTAAGATAATTTAAATCATTTAATATTTAAAAATACTTGAATAGTTTAATCAAGTGACCTATCCACTTGATCAATCAATGTGTATGACGATTTAATTATATATATATATATATATATATATATATATATATATATATATATCTCAAACCAATCAAGTAGTTCATCATAACTATAATTATCTCACATAAATTTTTGTTTTATTTCTCATTAAATATAAATTGTAAAATCATAAAACCTCTCAAATTAAACTTATTAATTTCATTGGTTAATTAAACATACCATTTCTTCTTTTTAAGGCTTATAGATAAGTAAAATGCACCAATTTAAACTAGCTTGTATAATTCATGAGTGAGTATATGGTGTCACTAAGATTAATGTTTTTTCACAATCTATGGAGCATAAAATTATCACAACCTAAGATTTTTGCATAAGTTTTGCATAATTAAACCCTAAGGTTGTGCATGCATATGTGTATAGTGCAAATGCGGTCAATGAATCCTTAACCTATTATTTTCTTCAGGGCTTCTATTTCCATTCTAGTACATAAAATTGTGGTGACCTTATTTATAAATGATTGGCATGATCGGCCTCCTTTTTTATGATTAACATCATGATATCATTGTGTGTATGTTTTATATATAAATAATTTTAACACTTCTCCTAAACTACAAATTCGATCTTATAGCAAAACAAACGATACATAAACCATTCTACGAAGTGCCTTTCAACATTGTATATTTTACATGTAAGGCCATGCTTTTAAACCAAAATATGATGAAAATCTAGATTTTAAAGCTCAATCGGCCTTATTTTTCTTCTCACTAAATTCCTATTAGACAACTCCGTTTCAGTAAATACCATGAAAAGCCAATGAGATACTTTTCTTCCACCAGAGTTCCTACAAGAGAACTTCATTTCAATATAATACCATGCAAAGCCAAATATAATATTTTTTTCCGGTAGAATTCTTATTAGAGAACTACATTTCAACAAATAACATGCAAAGCAAAATAGGATCAGCGCCGAGTATAATGAAGCAGTATCAGCACCAAGAGTATAATGAAGCAGAGATGGAGATAAACTACCCCAAACGTTGCTCACTAAGGTTGAATAAATCTGCCATATAGAGCTGAACAATCAAAATTAAGTTGGTATCCTCGTAAGTAGGAAAATATATTGAAGAAACCTTACGAAACCATTTACAGTCATAAATAAGGTAGGATGGGCACACACGGTGAAGAGTCCTTGAATCATAAATATGTTAAAGCTAAAAAAGTAGCTTCAGCAAAGACTAGCCAGAAACTGGCTCAAATTAGAAGATTTCTTGCAGAAACTTGTATAGAATGTGCTTGAAATCAGAATTCAATTTGAAGGCAAAACAAGATTCTTTTCCCGAGGGTACGGACTCAAGGCTCAGAGTCATGATAATGGATTTCAAGTTCTTTCCAGATATGTAGCTTTGCATGCCCAATGCCAATGTAATTGCAGCTTTGTATCTCTTTGTTCACTAAAGACAATTTTTTGCAAGAATGACTTTGTGCTCACAATCACCGTCCATTTAACAATTTAAAATCAATCATTACATGTCAATCAGATAAAAAATGGTGTATTTACTATAACAAGCAATGAGATTAGATTTATTAAAACCGTATGACCTCAATATTGTTATTCTTTGTCTTCATTTGGCAATACCTACATATACCATGATGGATATAAAAACTCTCAACGAAAATATGCGAAATTTCAAATATAAAATTGTGTTCCTAAAATTAGACAGGCTTGAAAGTAATGTAATATCACCATTCTCTTGTTGCAAATCATTGTTATCACCCCCATAAATATATTGGTAGTTTTTTTAAATTTTCATAACGAAATGTGGTAAACATAACTATTTCCTTAGTATTATATAAACACTATATAGAGGAGGCGGTTTATTCCACATATCAGGTAGCAGTTACTTTAGAAGCATGCACACGGCAAGTGACATTTCAGCCATCACAATCTCCTGCATTCCATTCATTATACAATTACATGCACATTACATGAGCGACAAATCAAAAGCCACTTGCACATAAGGATAACGAACTCCACAAGGCCACAAGACCTATCTTCAACCTCCCATGATATAGATTCTGGACTTACATATTAGAACCAAAATTTATTGTACATCTCCAAAGAATCACCTATCAAAACTCTTGCTAACGATCTCGACTTTACATATGTGCATATTGCACAACTCTCCACAATAAAATGATTCTATTGTAATACCTACGAGCAGAAGAATGGTTACAACACCAACAAATGCATTCATGATATATCCTGGATATTCGGGATATACATGTTCAATTTGGGAATTTTCGCTCTGCTTTCCCCTACAAAATGAAGTTAAGACCCTTGTGAGCTGATTCAAGGGTCCTTGGACGCTTGCAGTAAGTTACCATTATACATAAATAACTAGTGGAGACCACTGAGGACAGAACTACTGTTCCGGATCTGTCCCTTCCACAAGCACACTCGTTTTGAACGCAATGGATCTGGAATCTCTTCAGGCTTCTCACTAGTACAATTTATGGAGTGACTTTCTGTCTCAGTTCCAGAGGAGGACCTTCTCTTATTACCAGAAGATAACTTCAACCCTGTTGAAAAAAAGTATTTCTGCTCTAAGTGTGATAAAACTAAAAGAAGCATGAACAGAAAACACAAAAAATAAGTTAATAACCTTTGGCTTACCAGGCAAGACATTAATATTGTTATTTTGACCTGACTTCCTGTTACATAATTACAAAGCAATGAGAACCCCTGGAAATATTCCCCATTGAATTTTTTCCAGGAAATTAACATTTCAAATCAACAACCAAACGAGTTAGCGTTAGCCAAAATGTAAACCGACAAAGAGATAACTCTAACCAAGAATGTTCACCAAGATCCCAATGTGGGGTATTAGCATGGTCGAGGGATCGTGGGAATAAGCGAGGCTGAAGTACAATTCATGCTGTGGCGTGCGGGGCATCCCACAGCCCGGTGGGAATACTCCACTTATTGGTGGGTGAGTTTACAACAATTATTAAGCGGCAAGCCAGCCTTTAAATCCACTCATCCACTTATTAACGTGGGGGGAATACTGTCCACACAACCACTTATAACGTGGGGGGAAATTACAAACAAGATATATGTTTATTCTAAAACTCAACCACTCAATTGTGGGAGTGTAAAACAGATATAAAATTGCAGCAAGTAAAGGAAGAGCTGTTAGTACTACTAACTAGCTTTACAAAGGATAAGAACAGCTGCAAATAGAATAGATAAGCTTTTAGAATGTTCTTTATCCACACTGGCGGTAAACCATCCAGGGGTACTTAAAGTGAGAAATAGAAAATAATTGCAGCAATAAAGGACTGGAACAGTACTACTGTTTACAGTCTTACAATATAGAAAGAGAGCTGCAAATTACATCAATATTACAATGTTTTCAAAGCACCAAGATTCTGAATGATTCCATGATTATTAGTAGCAATTATTGATGAAGAAAGGACTGGAAATTCAAACTGAAACAAGTCTGATATAAATCTGCAATTCTGGAAATGAATAACCAGCAACTATAAGAATTAATTAAATGCTCATAACTTCACCAAAATACCTCCGAATGGCGTGAAACGAAGTGCAATGAACCTCTGGAGGATAGGCGCCCATGACAAGATGAAGAAACAGCCTCAAAAGTCATCCATTAATTTACTTGCACAATTCTCAATGCTCCCAACATGGTATGGCCCTTAGCAAGGGCGATTTTGCAAGAATAAAAATAAATACTTTGAAATAAATTCTGATCTTCTATGGGAAGGGGCGCCCATGTGCTAGGAATGCATATCTTCAATACCCAGAAGCAAATAAAATTCATACTAAAAGCTGTATACAAAAATCACTTTCAGCCATGATAAACCAGCAACATAAAAACTGGAAATATCTCACCAAAACTCCACAATAATGCTCAATATGTACTTCTGGATGAAGCACACTCTCAATCCACCACCTAGGGAACCATAGTTGCAGGCCCGAAGAATGGAATAAATTTGCTAAGCTTTCCCTTAGCCGGATTCTGGATTCATTCCAGCAGCGTAACTTTGCTCTTCAAAAATATGCATAATCAACTCTTCAAACAGCAGCAATATATAAACTTCAATTGGCAAATGAAGCAACAAGAACTCTTCGAATTCCAAGAAGTTGAATCACTTCAACTTCCAAAAGGGATGCCACCTTTTTGCATTTTACTTTTTTGAAATAATATAATATTACTCAACCTCTTTTTCACTTTGCAACAATAAAGCATTTAATAAATTATTAAATGCATAATTGACCCCCTTAATGGCCCCTCTTTTAAAACAACATTAAGTTATTACTCCTAGGCGTGGGGTACAACTGAGAAACATGAAATTTGACTAAGTATAAAAACTCAGTCCATGGAGATAACCAAAACCAATGCCAATACTGAAACTGATGGATAGCAAGATGACTTGAGTTGAGCTGCTGATGATGCTACTGCCAAATTTAGACTTACTAAAAATAGCCAATTGCTATAAATAGTAAGTTCACATCAAAACAACAGATAGCCAAACTGAACAGTAACTTGCAAAGGATTGAACTGCTGCTAGACAGATACTGCCAAAAGATAGACTTGCTAAAAATAGCAACTGCTATAAATAGTAAGTCTGCACAACATCCTCTGAACACCAACTGAGCAATATCTAAAAGAGGAAACCCTAATTTCCCACCTCAGCTTAGCCTACGGATTTCCGGAAATAGGCTAAATCCTATTGAAGAGTGTAGGGCCAAAATGGGGACATTACAGTCCGCCCTTCCCAAAATTGCTTGTCCTCAAGCAATGCCACCACACTCCAAGGGAACAATTTGATCCTTACCATGCCAAATAGGATCCCAGGGTCCCAAATCATCCTAGGAGAAGGATAGCACCAACTGATGTAAGCACTGCACTGCTGGATGCCAACACAAGAAATCACTAGATTAAAATTAAACTGAAACATCATGGGAATAAATTCTAGAAGACCATCATTGGCTTCATCATCTTCAACTGTGGAATAGAAAACCCAAGTTATACCAGGATTCCAAATCTTTCTCAGGAACACCGTTCCTCTAATCCGTTGTGCTACTCTGATTAAAACAATTGAATACTCAAAGTGGATCAACATGTCACAATCCACAAAAGACAATGCACCAAACATGTTAGTGCCCGGGTCCCATATCAGTCTGTAGGACCTCCAAATCTTGTTGTCATAATTCTGATCAGCAACAAAAATATTTTCAAACATGCTTCTAAACCAATGCCAAAACAAGAGCAACACTCCACACTCCATCCCTATCCAAGAGGATGCACAATGCTTCCTTTGAAGCAAACTAATTTCACTGAAAGAACTCCAAGAAATATTCACATGTCTCACATCAAGAGTCTCAATTTGACAAATCAAATCAGCTAATAACTCGCTGTCCCAAAAAGTAATTAATGACTTGGTACCACAAAATTCATTGTCAACCATCAATGAACAACCCATACTTGAACTTTGACCATACTGAAACATTCCCTTGCTCATTTGTGACAGAAATTCAATCCAAATAGGAGGTGGAGAGGCCTGGAAATGAAATAACCAGCTTTCTAAGAGGTCTGAAATAATCATCTTGAGATCTGATTTTTGGAAAATCAGCATCCAAGAAGACAAACAGCAGCTGCAACACAAGAATTTTTTATCAAAATGAGCATAACTGCTCATGAACCACACTGGTGGCACCTTTAGCAAGAGACCCCATGCCACCACAAACCAACTTCTGATCATATTTTCTTCCCAGAACACCAATGTATGATCAGAAATAAAGAGGCAATGACATAGAAAGAAGGGATCAGCAAACATAAAACAGAATTTTTGACACTTATCTCTCCATCCAACCTTCTTTTTATGCATTTCATTCTTCAAAAGAAAATGCTTGAGATCCCAAACACTGATTTTCAATTGAAGACATTTTCCAACACATAAGCAAATGGTCACAACTACACTCTGAATATTATATGCTGGTCTATCTATTTTGAAATTACCTTCTTCCCAAGTAATGCCAGGATCCCAAACTAACAACCATGAAAAACCACTTCTCAAACTGATAATTGCTCTCACACGAATCATTTGATTCACTCGTTCCATCTGCAATGCCACTTCTTGAAATTCCAAGAAGTATTCAACCAACCTTTGTTCATTGAAGAAATCAAATCTAGAATCTTGTGATATGACTTGCCGGAAAGATTCCATGAATCCTTCATCAAATACAATTCTAAAATCTATCACTCTAAGAGAAGATGGTGATGAACTAAAATCTGATATGAGTCTCACAAGCATCCTCATCAAAAAATAAATTAAACCTTCATCAACAAACCCATCAACTCTTTGTTGATGAACAATAAGAATGCCTTCATTTCTTTGTGTTTCAAGAGTTACCAATTCTTGCTGAATGGTTGCACTAGGAGCAGCAGTAGATTCAACTTCATGCAACTCACGTATTAACTCTCCAATGCTGGAAGACAAACTCAAATCCCCTTCTTCAGTAATCTCTGAAGCAATTTCTTCGTCATTTTCAAAAAGAGGATTTACATAAACCTTACTAGAACCTTCTTCATACAAGAGATTGTCAAAAGCTTGATAAGCTTGAGAATTTGAATGCTTTGGTCTCTTAGGACAGCATTCCAAATCATATGTTTCTTGTATGAGATCAAACTCATCAAGAATTTCTTGAAGCTCCTCTGCTCTTCTTCTATTTTCTTGCTCCCATGAATATTGAACAGCAGAAATCTGATTCTCTGCTTCAATTAGAGTCTCATGCACTTCTTGCAACTTTGTTTTGGTAAGCTCATGCCACTCCAATGCCTTGTCAGCAATATTGGCCACTAAGTCTTTGTCACGAATGATGTGCAAAAGACTAGATTTAATTTCCTCCAAGGCAAATTTAATGGACTTCATGTCATCAATAGAAATGCAACATACAACTTCTCCCCTAGGCACATCATAAATCATCTGTTCTACATGTCTATGAATTCTATCAAGATTTGACAAAATTTGAATTCCATTATCAGCAATGTGTGAACTTGAGCTGCAATCATTATATACTGGCTGAGATGATGTAGAACAACTTTGATGGATAAAGATTTCAAAAATGGTTTGAGTTGTACTCCTCAACTTGTCTCGCATGTGATGAACACTCTTCATCATTCCATCCATAGTGCCTTCCAATTCCTTAGCTTTTTGTCTTAGCTTGATTTCCGGTGAAGAAAAATCTGCCTTATAACTACTAGAAACTTCACCTTCCATGTTGTCTCCTACACATGATTCAAAAGAATTGATCAAATCAACTTTGAAGTGGGAAGAGACTTCATCTTCCTCTTTCTTCTTCTCCTCCTTGACTTGACTTTCAAACCAACATTCTCTAGAATTGTGAAGAAGCAAATTGCTGATTGAACACATATCTTCTACTAATCGAACTTCTCTTTCATTTGGATCTACACTTATGGCCTCTTCATGCATCTTTGTTTCAACTTTTGTTTCCAAAAGTTTTTTCTTTGAATCTTCAACATGAGGCTTCTTAACACAAGTCAACTCACTGTTCTCCTCTGTAGAAAACAAGAGTACCTCACTAGTCTTCAAGGCTTCCACTGACACATTACATTCTTTTACAGAATGCTTGGATGAGTGCAAATCCGTAGATACCCCTTGAACTTTTGCAATGTCTTCAAAGGGATTCCAACTTTCATCCTCCTCTTCAACTTCGGAAATCTCCTCTTTGTTCACAACAGTCTTCTTCAAAAATGGTTTCAACTTATCTTCACATTGACTGAAAATTTCTTTAACTAACAAATCAGCAGTGGGAGAAATCTGCTCTTCACGTTTATAAGCATCCAAGAGAAGAGTTTGGACACTTTCAGGAAGACTATCAGCTTCTTTAATTGTAGAGATTAGAACATTCATGACAGCTGCAAGCATACTCTCTTCTTGCTCACTCCAGGTCGAGGTGAAAAGATAATTAAACAAGTGATAAATCTGATTCTCCATCTCAAATTCTATCAATAAGATGCAAGCACCAACTTCAGAAAATGTTTTTAAAATAGCAGCTCTTCTTGGAAACAAGCTACTACCAGTTTCATCCAAATCTTGAAAACATTCCACTATCATCTTTAATATGATCTTCATAGTTTCATCATCATAGGGCAACTGGGGAATTACAATTCTCATTATCTCCATGAAACAAGAAGAAATCAGCAGCTTGGTTTCTTCATCAGGATGCCCCAACCAATAGGGCTGATTCAAAGTATTCACTATAGGAGCTACTGCCAACTCCATTTTCTCTGAAGGTGATTGCTTCACACGTCTCAAACATTGTTCTAACAAATGAAGAATGTTCTCTTCATTTTCTCTTGACTGAAATTCTTTACCAAGTCTCTTTCCAGCCATAAAGAGAGTCTTTGCCAACTTCATCTCTTCTTCGTTAGCCATGCCTAACTGCCAACTTCTGGATACCACAAGGAGCCAAACTAGAATCTGCTCTGACTTTCGGTGTAGTACCTAAGATCTTTGTCACTCAACTGTTTAAACATGTAGCACTGATCACAGGATGGCAGGATCTTCTGCTCTGATACCACTGAAATATTCCCCTTAACTTTTTTCCAAAATTAACATTCAAATCAGCAACCAAACACTGATTAGCGTTAGCGCCAAAATGTAAACCAGCAAAGAAGATAACTCTAACCAAGAATGTTCACCAAGATCCCAATGTGGGCGAGGTGATAGCATATGGTCAGAGGATCATTAGGCATAAACAGAGCTGAAAGTATAATTCATCTGCTGGTGCAGGCATCCACAAGCGGTGGGAATACTCCACTTATTCAGTGGGTGAGTTTACAACAATTATTAGGCGGCAAGCCAGCCTTTAAATCCACTCTTCCACTTATTAACGTGGGGGGAATACTGTCCACACAACCACTTATAAGGTGGGGGGAAATTACAAACAAGATATATGTTTATTCTAAAACTCAACCACTCAATTGTGGGAGTGTAAAATAGATATAAAATTGCAGCAAGTAAAGGAAGAGCTGTTAGTACTACTAACTAGCTTTACAAAGGATAAGAACAGCTGCAAATAGAATAGATAAGCTTTTAGAATGTTCTTTATCCACACTGGCGGTAAACCATCCAGGGGTACTTAAAGTGAGAAATAGAAAATAATTGCAGCAATAAAGGACTGGAACAGTACTACTGTTTACAGTCTTACAATATAGAAAGAGAGCTGCAAATTACATCAATATTGCAATGTTTTCAAAGCACCAAGATTCTGAATGATTCCATGATTATTAGTAGCAATTATTGATGAAGAAAGGACTGGAAATTCAAACTGAAACAAGTCTGATATAAATCTGCAATTCTGGAAATGAATAACCAGCAACTATAAGAATTAATTAAATGCTCATAACTTCACCAAAATACCTCCGAATGGCGTGAAACGAAGTGCAATGAACCTCTGGAGGATAGGCGCCCATGACAAGATGAAGAAACAGCCTCAAAAGTCATCCATTAATTTACTTGCACAATTCTCAATGCTCCCAACATGGTATGGCCCTTAGCAAGGGCGATTTTGCAAGAATAAAAATAAATACTTTGAAATAAATTCTGATCTTCTATGGGAAGGGGCGCCCATGTGCTAGGAATGCATATCTTCAATACCCAGAAGCAAATAAAATTCATACTAAAAGCTGTATACAAAAATCACTTTCAGCCATGATAAACCAGCAACATAAAAACTGGAAATATCTCACCAAAACTCCACAATAATGCTCAATATGTACTTCTGGATGAAGCACACTCTCAATCCACCACCTAGGGAACCATAGTTGCAGGCCCGAAGAATGGAGTAAATTTGCTAAGCTTTCCCTTAGCCGGATTCTGGATTCATTCCAGCAGCGTAACTTTGCTCTTCAAAAATATGCATAATCAACTCTTCAAACAGCAGCAATATATAAACTTCAATTGGCAAATGAAGCAACAAGAACTCTTCGAATTCCAAGAAGTTGAATCACTTCAACTTCCAAAAGGGATGCCACCTTTTTGCATTTTACTTTTTGAAATAATATAATATTACTCAACCTCTTTTTCACTTTGCAACAATAAAGCATTTAATAAATTATTAAATGCATAATTGACCCCCTTAATGGCCCCTCTTTTAAAACAACATTAAGTTATTACTCCTAGGCGTGGGGTACAGAAACATGAAATTTGACTAAGTATAAAAACTTCAGTCCATGGAGATAACCAAAACCAATGCCAATCTCCCGATGGATAGCAAGATGACTTGAGTTGAGATGATGCTACTGCCAAATTTAGACTTACTAAAAATAGCCAACTGCTATAAATAGTAAGTTCACATCAAAACAACGGATAGCCAAACTGAACACTAACTTGCAAAGGATTGAGCTGCTTAGGCAGATCTGCCAAAAGATAGACTTGCTAAAAATAGCAACTGCTATAAATAGTAAGTCTGCACAACATCCTCTGAACACCAACTGAGCAATATCGAAAGAGGAAACCCTAATTTTCCACCTCAGCTTAGCCTACAGTTTCCGAAATAGGCTAAATCCTATTGAAGAGTGTAGGGCCAAAATGTCAATGGTGCTGGATTAAAGAAGGCAAATATAATTCAAGGTTAAAATAAGAGGTTCATTAGCATAGTATCCATATTAAGAAGGCAATATTGATCATAAATTTAATCAGCCCATGAATTTATGTCTCGATCACTCACTGTATCAATATCTACTGAAATCAATCCTTCGAGATTCCCCGGAGTGGGCAAAACAAATCTGCCATAAGATTAGAGCATCTATTAGAAGCTCAATTATAAAGGAATGTACATGTTTTGCAAATGAATTAGCTATGTATGCATCAATTGCATTTCTTATATTTAACACGTGCTAATTGACAACTTAAGATATCTGTAAAGTTAAACTGCAAATGTTTGGAACTAATTTTATTGTTTTTTAGTGTACAGGCACAGACTGTAGCCAAACCCAAGAATTTGCAGCTTTTTCTGATAATTGAACACAAATTATCATGATCCTAAGAAGATAAAATGTCAAATTTCAACTTCCTTTAAGAAAAATCAAATCTAAAGGAATTTAGAGACTTTTCAAATAATGAGGAACTCATTAGCTTCCATATTATATATCTCAAATCAAACATAAAAACACAATATCATTCAAATGTGCAAAAGATTGAAAGAACATAAGAAAATCAGTAATATAAAGAATCTTTGCAGAAACAATAAAACAATACCAAGTGAGCTAAAATGATTTGCTCAAAGCAAAAGGGAAAAAGATTCTAAAGTTTAAACTATTTTTCCAGCCTGAATTCAATTACGTGTAGTGCTGATTGGAGACACTAAAAAGCCAGATAATTATAAATTGTAAACCAATGGTAGACCCGGTAACTTTGGATAGCTTATAATATTTGGCCTCTTGTGTTTTGCATATTTTCAGCCTTGTTGCTGCATACTGAGCCTCTTACCGGACTGTATTTATTCTTTTGAGTCTGACATAATCTCAAGGTTAAAGCCATTACAGCATGGTGGCCCCCTAATATATGATATGATAGAATCTCAAAACAATTCTTTGTAATGTAAATTCTAAGATCATCTATGCTACAAGGAATTTATCCAAACTTAAGAGTTTCATTGAAAAGAAATCACTCAATTTCTTTTCAAGAAGATAATTAAACCAAATTAGAATTTTATTTGTCAAACCTACTACAAAATTCATACATCTCATGTAAGGATTGTATTATGCTATCAAATGATTTTATTACATAGATAAGAATCAAACACAAATGTGCAAAATCTTGTCTCTTTACTTCAAACCCACACAACAATCCGAGCAATGATAAACAGTTCTTCAAGTTCCATAGTTACTAGGGGACACATACCTTGACCCTCAGTACTCATCTCCCATACTAGAAACACTTCCCCATCTCAGAAACCCAAATGGGGATGTCTCTAGACATTAGGAGACTTCATATAAAGTTTCTTTACATCTCTATACCTCTCCTAGAAGCATACCTTGAAAATTCGAAAACTTCCAATAGTGTTTCTTAGATATATCATATAAATTACACTAGATTTTTCTAAAATGTTGATATGTGGTTGTCATGTCCCCGAATTGGAGGTATGGTGATTTAATTAAACTATTTAATTAAGTTGTCCAAATTATTGATATTCCATAAAGATAGCTTAATTGATGATTTAATTAAATAAGGAGGTGTTATTAAATTAATTATTTATTAAGTTATTCCAAAAAAATAAAATATCAAAAGGGATGACTTATTATTTAATTAATTTAATAATAAAAAGACTTAAGTAACTCAATAATAAAATAATAAAATATTAAAGTCACTTAAGGAATAAATTAGGAATCTTCTAGAAGCCTCTTGATGATGAGGTTGAAAAGGTATAAAAAGAGGCTTTGGCTATGCATTTGGGCATCTTGACTTGAGTACACTTTCTATTACATTGCTGGAGCTGAATGCTTGGCTTATTGATTTCCAGTATTCCTTTGTAAGAGACCAAACCTAGCTGGTTACTTCCAATTTCAGTTGTGAAATATCAACCCTAGTTTGGAATTGTGGAGGAGTTACTTCAGACTTCTCACTTTGGGCTTCATTGGAAAAATTAGTGGCCTTTGGCCAATTTTGGTTAATTCAATTAGAGCACATCATTCTCAGACTTTGAGGATATTCTCAGCTTGGAGAAGAAAATCAATTTTGGCTCTTGGCTGCAATTCCATCATTGAGGGCAGATTGATTTAAGAAGAAGATTGTAGATTTTGTTGGAGGTATTTTTGTTGGAGGTATTTTCAGTCCCTTGAAAGGACGATTTTGGCATATGAAGGTGACAATTTGTGGAGGGTGATTTTCAGTCTGAAAGGAGATAAAAATCAAATTTGTTGATAGCTGGGACGCACTTGTGCATGGTGCGATTTTGTGTTAGGGAGCCATTAAAAATTCATAGCAGCCTTTGGAGGGTTCGTAGAGCATCAAGGAGGCAAGGCGCTGCCACTAGGAGGTCAAACAAGCAGTTCTTCAAAAGAATCGAACATATTTGTGAAGCTGCGAGCATCCTATCAGGTTCATCATAATATCGATTTTGCATCATAAAAGGTGTCTTTCATAGTTTGCATTGTTCAATCTGAATTGTATTGGCATTAGAATAATCACTGTTTTAATACAGCAAGCATATATATTGTAAATCGGATTCATGTAGCTGGGAATCGTAGTCATTAGTCTTGCATTGTAATCGCTGCCTTAAAGCAGCCAGCTATTATTGTAATCTCAGTAGGTCTTGAAGAAGTCTGATTGCATATTGTTTAGTGCTCAATCTCTTAATAGAAGTATTGGAGTTGACTGTCATATTTTCAAGTCTCTTACACTCATTGTATAAGATGCATGCCAACTGTTTGTGAAAATGTTAGTTGGCTGTAGGTTATGATTTGCATTAGTTTCTTCATCTATTGGCATTTGAAAATACAAAAACTCATTGTACACCATTTTAGTTCATTGGATAGTTGTTTATTCTCTTTCGAAAATCCATTATATTTCATTTGTATCCATCAAAAGCAATCCAAGTACAAACTGAAATCAATTACCAGCAAGTTCAAGGTTGCAAGCAAAGTGTTTGTCAAATTGTGTAAGGCAGAAAATCAGAGTTTTTACATCAGATTTGGCAAGGCACTTTACAGTGGTTGACAAAGGCTAACAGTCCTAAACAAATACATTAATAGACTTGTAATTTTCAATTTCTTACATTTAAATTTACAAGTATTTTTGTAGCGAAATAAATTCTTATTGAATCCGAAAGAAGTACTATTACAAAGAGAAACAATAAAATGGCTAAAGATGTGTACATGTGTGTTAAAGTTTTATCATTTGATTGAAAATATAGTCATTTTTGAGGACTGCCATACCATGTTTATAAATAATGGCATTTCCCTCCCAATCTACGTCTATGATCTCTAGGTCATTATGGTTTAAGATAATTTTGTATATCATGATAATGATTTTCAAATAGCAATATAATTAATCGTTTCTTTCTTTGATGTTAGCATTTAATTTTGTCTTTTGCAAGCCAACACAAAATAGAATAGTGTGTGAGGTAAACCTCTCTGCAAAGTAGAAGGAGAGCTCCTTGAGATTTAAATAAACATAAACCTAAGCTAAGTTGGCCCTAGGCAAAAAAAACTATAGATAAGATATACAAATATTCACAGTACACAAAATTGGTTGAAAGGGTTTTACATGGATGAAAATGACTATTTGCCTTTATTCTTGCCTTGGATACATGCAACAGACTATTAACAATCATGCCTTACAAATGAGATGTCCAAATATTGAAAGATTTAGAGATTGTTAATCTAACACACAAACAACACCTCTGTGGTGGTTAAAACAAGGATTAGCTACTCAATGCAAACAAGATTCTAAGAGGATTACAACACAAAATTTCAAGAAATAAATAGATAATATCTATTCAAAGTTACAACTCAAAAAGACATATGTCATCAATACAAAGCTTGACTCAATACAATCTACTTTCAATTCACTTGATGAGATTATCAACACAATAAATGCAAACACAAAAAAAGCAACTTCAATAATAGTTTCTACAACATAAGTGTAACATCAAATCTCCTCTTAGAGTTTATATGCTCAAAGCACTTATTTATAGGTTACAAATGTCAATATTTGAGACTTTGAAATAATCTTATTTTAATCCCAAAAAGTGTGTTTTAAAGAAAATTCTTAAAGGCTGCTAAAGAGTTGAAAAGAAAGGAACTTTAAAACAAATCATCCTAAGCAAATAATAAATAACATGGCCTAAAAATAGGCCCTCATCCAAAAATTGAAAACAATCAGAAAAGACTTTGAAATGATGTTGACTTTTAACTAGTGTATAGAGAAAAACTGTAATAAACACTCATAACTTTTTTCTGAAATTTTCTGACTGAAAATAAGTTACAATGCAATGTACTTATCACTTCTAATCACCCAGTTCTCGAGATGGGAAAGGTGAGAGCATACGGTGTATAGGACCACACAACTAACTAGAAAACAACAACTTAGAAGGGAAAACACTAGGCTGCAAGCCGGCCAAACTCATTTCTTCAGTGGAGTGCTATGCAATAATTGAAAGGAAAGACACTTCATGCTTATTTAGTGGAGTGTACATTACAATGAAGACAAGTACTTCAAATTTATTCAGTGGAGTACAATAATAAATCTTCCACTTATTGAGTAGGTAATGAATGCAAATCTTTCCACTTATTCAATGAGATGAACAAATGAAGCACTTCCACTTATTCAATGTGGTGAGCAATTACAATCCTTTCCACTTATTCAATGGGATAAGCAAAACATTAAAAGAAATAACCAAGCCCACTAGTGGTAGTACCATCCAATGTACTACAATGATATATCAAATGCAATACAACTCATATAACTGCCGCAACAACCCCCAGATATAACCAAATAACATGAAATAATCAGCTCATCAATGAAACAACAGCAGAATACCTTGTAAGGATGATATGTAATGATGGTGCAGGTCTGATAACAATTGGTTGTTGTTGTGTTTTTCATAAAACAGAGCTGAAACTTTGAAAGGAAGCTTACTAACACACCCACTTGCAAACTACTAGAAAAGCACATCAGAAGTCCATCAAACACGCCCAAGAACCACTGTAAAAGATGTCATAATAATCTGATAACAAATTTCAAATGAAAACTCAACTGTAACAGCATATGGTGTTGCTGTTATTGCAGGTACAGCAGGTGCATATCATCATGAAACTCACTACACAGTCATTTTCCTACCAAATGAAGAGTTGGAATCATCAACTAGCTACTAGGCACCACCAAACAGGAAGTAATAAACACCAAAAGGAGGGCGATTCTCTAGCAGTTTCACACCCCATTATGACTGGTACGGCCCACTCATAACCATCAAATCTGCCACTTAGAAATTGTATGGCCTGCAATTTCAGTCAAGTACGGCTAGAAAAGAAACAATGAATCAGACTATACCTTTAAAGATGAGCAACTCCAAACAATGTGGCTTAGTAGAGATGGTACAGCCTGCCTAGGAGGTGTACAGCTTGCATCAAACTCTTCAAAACTTTCTAGAAATCACTAAAACTTATGAGTTCAATCAGTAGAAACAATTAGCTTCAAAACCCCTTCAAAAACATCAAAAATCCTCCATTTTCAATCAACATAAAAGAAAAACTTCACTTCAGCACAACAATAATTTCTGAATGAAATTACCAAAACCAGCTGGGGGGGTTTCATCCCTGAAACCAGCAATCTCAAGAGGGTTTTCATCCTGAAAAAATTAGGAGAAGAACACAAGCTCTTTCTCTGTAGTAGAAACAAATTTCATATCATGGCTAACCTCTCAAATCAGCCCTCAACTTCTTTTATAACATTTTGAGGGAAAAATATAATAATAAAAAATAATGATTCTCTTTTCCCTCCACATACTCCTTTTTGAAATTAATAATAATTCATCATGTGTTAAAAGAACCCCTTGTGCCTAGGCGTCCCCCTTGGTGGCACAACTTAAAACACCTTTTTAATTAATTCACTTAGTTTCCTTTCTAATAAATCCTCCTTAGGACAACTACAATAATAATTATTCAATAATTTAATAAATCACCCAAGTTGCGGAAAGCATTGAAATGAGACAAATATGAAATTTTGATCATACAAATATGTCATTGAGGATTTAGGATGATGAACCGAAGCAACTTGGCAAATATCTAAAAATAGCATGCTTCTCTAAGAAGTTTGGAGAGCTCCCAAAAGGCCGGAATTGCATTATGAAAGCATGATGAAGCTCAACAAGATCATCTAAACTCATTGCCATGAACAACACCACTACTTGACTAATCTCGTGCTCTCCAAGAATCTTTGAGTTCTCCCTTGCTCACCAATTAGCCTATGGGAAAATTCGAAAAATAGACTAATTTTTCATAAACCAAATATCCTTGAAAAGGAGACATTACAAAAACCTTGATGTTTTAGTGATTTAATCTTTCCTTCTCTCTTTGTAGACCAAGCAAACTAATTGTGGCACCATTTTTCTTAATAGGTGGAGTTGTTTGATGTTTTTTCCAACTTTAACAACTTGGCAGAAAAAAGTGATGGCTGAACCCAACAGCATTAGCAAAGATATGCAATGCCATAACCATCATAGTTGTGCACCCAAGACACCTTAGCCATCTTTTTAGCATGGGAAAAGATCCTGGAAACTTAAACCACTTTGAGCAAAACTTTTATCCACTTGAGCCAAATTTTATGAACTTAGGAATAAGTCTTGATAACTCTTGCTCTCTTTTTAAAACATAGTTAAACTTTTGATCACTCACACCACCCTTTGGAAGCATGGAAGAATGTTATTGTGGCTTTTCCATGTAGTAAGTGTGCCCTTGTTCATTTAGGTGGAACTTTCAACCATTTACGCCAATTGTTATAAGTTCAAGCTAATATTTTATGCCACTTGAACCATGCTCTCAGTTTGGGTGGAAATATGAGCCACTCATGCTTTTTAGGTAAAGTTTTGGTGTGGCTAAACCATTACCAAAGTGTGCTAATGGCTTGCTTGTCATCAATTTCTAATTCTATGGCCTATTGAAAAAATTTATTTGATACTAATCCTAGGGACATATTATGAATCACCCTGCTATATTGATTCTATAGAGGGTCACCCATGGAATGCAACCATTAAACACACATAACCATGTCAAGTTTCTCAACATAGAATTCACCACATTACTTCATGCTTTTTTGTGGCTAAAACAAGTTGTCTACTTATCCCTATGCAAGGCATGATGACTTTATTAGCAACAAGGATATCATATCTATCAAAGATTTCAACCTTCATGTGTTCCTCACTATTTCCGTAACATTGGGTGATGCTTCTACATTGCTCTTCTTGTGTTTCAGCTTACTACCTGGATTTCGTACTCTTATGTAAGGACTTATTTGAACTCTTTTGTCTTTCTTGTGACATTCCCATGATGATAACAACTCGGCCATGATATAGCATGAAGAAATAGATCTATAATAACATAAATACAATTAGAGTTCTTACCTTCCCTTGTTGAAGTAGAAACCTTGGTGGATACTTCTATTGGATCAACACCTTAAAAATATCCTATAACTTATCAATCATTGGAAGATTGATGGGTGTGGATTGAATGGGAACAAATTTTTCATTTGTGTACTCAACAAGTGATGCTTCCTCTTTGACTCCATTAGGGCAAATATCTTGCTGGCCTACAAACTCAACAGACAATAGACTAACCTTTTATCCACCAAATTTCATACCTTCCACCTACATCATAGATTTCTCCAAGGCTTGCTTCCTTTCAAATTCGTGCCCCATTGTTATAATTTATAATTCAAATAAAGGATTTGTATACTCTATAGTGAGAGTGATGTCCCTTACAATCTCTACTTCTTGGATAGGAATTATATTATCATCATGTAAGGGATTCATGTATACCTAGTTGAAAGTGATAACTTTAATTTCTTGCAAATCTATTTTTTCTTCATTCTCATGCTCCATAATTTATTCCTCATCAAGTACATGGACCTCTGCATTCACAATTACCCTAGGCAAATTTGAGTCTAAGTTCTTATCCGACACTACCTCAGGGTCATGCACTTGTTCCTTGCCTAGGCACTTATGACCTAGAGTCCATGTTTTTTTGCAAGAAAAATAGTTCTTTCTTTTGAACTCATTTTTAATGTCTTTATCAACCTTTGTCATAATTTGGGGTGCATAATGCCTCTTCTTGTGTGTGCCCCCTTTGATTTGCTCAAATATGGTCTTTGAAAAGGATTTATATGCTAGTGTTGGTTGTGGCATTGGCTCTGAATACTCCTCATTTTGCAAGAACATTTTATCTTTTCCATGTTCCTTTATCTCTTTCTTTGTAGCCTCTTTCAGTCCTCACCGTTTTTGCAATAACCACCCTCAAATTTTTTTGAAGATAAGTTAGCCTCAAAGTAAATGAAAGCATAACAACTTCCTTTCTACTTTTTGTTTACTTGGATCCCGGATTGGGAAAGGCAAGAGCATACAGTGTTAGGATTAAAATTTATTGATTTGCAACTTGCTAGAAAGAAGCATCAAGCGGCAAGCCAGCCAAACCACTTGTTGTGACCTTTTCACACATCACCCCATTCAAAATGGGGACCCCTTAATTTTTGCTCCATTTGGGTCTTTTGGCTTTGGTTTTTGGTGGTTTTGCAGCTGTCTCTCTTTGTTCCTTCTGTCTTCCCGAGGATTTACCTATCTTTTGGCCTAATTTGGAGTATTGGCTAAGTCCGTAGTGCATTTTTATCAGATTAGGGTTTTCATTCTTCGAGCCAGTTTGAGGTCAAATTGAGTGAGCAAATTCAAATCTGAGCTTGGCACTACAATCAGAAAGCTTCCAGCAAGTTCCCATCAAAATTTCACTGAATTCTGACAACTTATTATTTTTAGTTAAGTGCTCAATTTGAGACCTTTCTCTTGAGACTTTTGAAATTCTGACGGCTAGACCACGGTTAGATCACTTTGAGCTACTTGCTTGCAAATTTTGAGCTGAATCGGACAACTTGCTATTTTTAGTAAGTCCCCTATTTGAGGCTTTTCTGTTACGATTTTCACAAAACTAATTGTTGCATTAGATTCAGGACACTTCAAAGTGCTTACACGCAAAATTTGAGCAAATTCTGACAACTTGCTATTTTTAGCAATCATGGCTTCGGGAGCCATTTTTTAGGGTTTGCATGTATGATTTTTTAGTGCATGTCAGGATATTCTTTCTGGGTTTTTCAAGAGCTTCGCGATGATGTGATATGCAAGTCAAGTTGATGACTTGCTATTTTTAGCAAGTGCTCGCATGCGGACCATTTTTTTGGGTTTTTTTGGGTTTTCTGAGATCTCCCAGGCAGTGTGACACATCCGACAGTTGGTTGATCACTTTTTCAGGCATTTACTATTTTTAGCAAGTTCACTCCAGCAACTGCCCGACACTTCAGTTTCACGAACAGAGCAACATGCAACATAAACGGAGGTCATT
>VDFB02371741.1:0-12591 GCA_007258455.2 Sequoia sempervirens | reverse complement strand
ATGATTTTATATAAATATGGAGGAAATTAAATGAGACAGTTAAATAATTAACAATTATTATTTAATTATGATGAAAAAGATAAGGTGGTCAATAATTAAATAAATTAAAGGATTTATTTAATTATAAGAGGACATAAGATATTAATGACGTATTTAAATAAATAAAATTTATTTAAATAATCAGAAAGAATAAAAGATGTAAATTAATTAAATAATTAAGAATTATTTAATTAATAGCCAAATTTGGACAATAGACGAAATATGATAAGACCTAGAAAAATGTGATTTGCGGGTCTAGGACATTTTTATGTGTCTACAATTTCTTCTCAGAAAATCTCCATTGTTTTTTCTCCAACTCAACTACCCAAATTGTGAGGTTTACTCCTCTTTCCCCCAAAACAGAAATTTCCTTCTCTAAAAAGATAACACTCCCCAAAAACAAAAGAATAAAAATATATATATCCAAAACAAGGCTACCTGTTTTTAACTAACTCCTCACAATAAAAAATGAAATAAATCATTTTATTAAACAAACTATTAATGCTCTCCACAACAATTAATTAAAATCACTAAATATCCAACATTCCCTTTTTCAAATAATAATAATAATAATAATTTAAATCCAAACATTAAAATATATACAAGCTCCCCAAGAAGATTTAAATAAAACTATGAGGGCTCACATAAAGGATTAATAAAATCATTTAAAAAATTTCAAACGAAATATATCATTCTCTTAAATGATCAATAAAAAAAATATTCAAAATAACATATTTAAAATCTCATGGATAAAACCATCCAAATCTCAAATCAATTAAACACAATGAAATACCATATATGAAACCATGAAAAGATGCCAATGAAGACACACCATAGCACTGACAACCAAAATATATAGTCGCATAACATATTCATGAAAACCATAACAAAATAGTAAACCACATACAACTGAAAGGTGCACCAGACATACAGCTGAAAGGTGCTCTAGACATTAGTGTTAGGTAACCGGATGGTAAGACATCAAGAAGGAAGCACTGCACTAACAAGGTACAGTGGGCTAGGGTAGGGGACGTTTGGCCTGTGACTACCTCCAGTAACCACCATCGGGGAAAATGAGTATGCTCAGGACTGTGAATCTAGGCAGAGTTGATACTTAGTACCTGCATCACTCCAATCACACATCAAGGTACATGTGCATATAACATATATTATATAGTTGAAGAACATCAATCATCAGGAATTGGGTCATGATATGGTAAGCCTCTCGGATATGAGTGTTATGCCATCATCCCCTTCCTTCCCATAATCATACAAAAGCAATGATAACAGTATATAAACATATAAGCATGTAATCCAAAATAATGACTAATCATGATAACCTTTTCCCTTAATCATCAATGTCTAATCTCATTATGATAACACTTAACATTAAAATATCAAATCAAAATCAAAATAGTATCTTACCTAGGCTGGAGTTAGAGAGGTGTTACATCCTCCCTCCCTAAGGTTTTCCTTACTCTTGGAAGTCATGTAAACTCAATATGCAGCCATGTCACACATTAATACTCAAAATCTTTTAATCAACATTAAAATATTGTACTTCATTACAAAGATGAGAAATATAATATACATCATTCATCACTAAATGAAATAGAGTATAGGACATCCATATAACATTCACCTTTCTAAGAATCATTATCAATATATTGACATACGCCTTACTCATAAGGTCTCAACATGAAACAAAATAGCATGGTTAATCTTACTGACATCACATAAGCCACAATTCTCAAAATAAGCACTTATTTTAACATCCACATTCATACAAGAATGGGTTAAGATACACATTAATTCCACTAAGAAAAGGGTAAAGAAGATGCATAAGCACTCAATTCTTTCCAAAACACCATAATTTGCAACAATATTTGTTTTCCAAACACTTCCAATCTCACACAATAGAACATATTTGTCTTCATTTTCAACCAAAATATAGCAATTTACACTTTCTAAAGCACAATAAGCCAACTTTTAAACTTTTCATATGAAGTCATATCCAAGATGAAACATGCATTTATTTATACATACATACATCACTAGGAATCACATCACAAGGCTACACAAGGGTCCATCTAGACACTGGTAAGCAGCATACTAATCCAAGATACATAAACCATGAGCCAAGAGCAAAAATCCATCTCACATAATTCATACCTCACACTCAATGGTTTGATGGTATTAGGCCACACACACATGGTGAGAACATCCAAACAAGACCACAATGACTTATCTCTTGTTGAATAAGGTGGTTAGTCTCCAAGAGATAGTCATCACACATAGGTGGGTAGTGGATCCTAGCTGTGTAATAGCTTCACATACCCCCATCCTCAAGGTTCCCTACATCTACTTCCTCGTATACACTCAATTGAGTCTGGCTCTCCCATTCTCAATGAGGAATAACATTACAACACAAGACCAGCATTTGAAAACAACAAATAGAAAATTATTTTAGCCATCAAAGATCATAAATAATTATCAAATAAAGATTCAATTTCAGCAATAAAGCAAGAAATGCGCACAATTTCAACACTAAATCATATGTAACCATGAGGGCTATGTGCAAATAAGTTCACAAGGTGTGGCTAAACCATCACCAAAAAGATAAATCAATTTTTTGTCGGTCCTCAAAGTCAAAATAAAAGTCATCAATAATCAAAAGAAGATTCATAATCTCTGAAATGGCACAATACATAACTATGTGACTAAACTAGCCACCAAACGAGGAAGGAGGGAACAACGTTTGACTATCGCAATAGCCCCTCATGTGTTGTAGAGTGAGAACACCAACCACATGGAATGAGGTGTACTCCTTAGCTACACCTCGCATCACGTCATCATGTGGCATGGACTCGCCAAGTGGCCACACACACTACTTGGCTATTCGCATGGAATGTGCACCTTGGCCACATTTTGGATCACATCTCAGCGTGGCATGGTCATACGCCAGTTGGAGAAGGCGTGTACTGGCCGTATGCCACATGGAAATGTGTATGTGGCTCAGTGGTAGTAGGAACGTGCAGAACACACCCCGCATAGCGATACCTTTTGGAAAAGGCACACATAGGTACTTGTCGTAGCTAGAGGTATACATGGCTAGGACATAACCATATGCCAACCGACCCAAACACTGTCGAGAGAAAACATGAGTGTCCCTCTACAAGTGTATGAGGCCCCATCATGCTCATTACACAAGTAGGCTACCATAACACAACCTCATAGTGCACCTTCACGCATCTAAGCACGTGGCATTATCACCAGCACTATGTCCAAACATCACTGTGGTGTGGCATCATATCTATGGCATCGTGGTAGAACACGTGCTGATATGAAATAAATAATGCATATATGAGTATGAAAATATGGGGCTACTCGAGACTCACCTCTCATGTGGATGAGGTCAACTCATTAATGCCAGCCCTATGCCCCTGTAGGTGGCCAGGTAATGCCAGCTCAACGTCCCTATGGACGGCCAGATAATAGTAACAAACCAATGTTGTACACAAAATTGTGGGGATTAGGCTAGCACATATGGATCAAGTACCCTGATCCATCATAAGGGGAAGTAGTGAGTACTTTCCTTGGGATCGGTTGAGCTAAGACCACTCTGCACCGCAACATGCGTATGCTACACACTCTGCCCAAGGAACTTTGTTGCTACTAATACCCCTTCATAGACTGAGGGACTAGAGAACCAAAAGAAGAGATTCTAGGAAACTAACTTTTTGTTACCCTTAATATATATATAAATTTCAACCACACATGGGTTGGCCCTCAATCAAGTAAAAAACATAAAAGCACACAGAATGGTATGGCTAATCCCACACCCCAAAATACAACATATCCTCCATGGATGGGTACATAGTCTCACCATCCCATGGGCACACAAAACAAGTATTGGGTATTCATAACACTCAACATGAGCACTAATACAGGATGTTCACATAACAGGGAGTACCTTTTCCAATTTCCTCTTACCAAAATAAAACCATTATCCACCTCTAATTATGAAAGATCAATACAACTTTCCAAGAACATGTACTCCCAACATCCATACAATATATCATATTTCTACATGGAGTAAATCAGCAATGCCATAATAACTCTCACATTCACAATCACTATTATTAAGTGATAAATCACCTTACTACACACATATGTTAACCACATTTATTTCCTATACAGAGTACAATATCATTACAATGTTTATGCAAGACAAGGTATGCAACATTATCATTTCAACATACATTTAACATTTTGCATTTATCATTAACATGCCAATGGTTTCACAATTCCCTTTTCTCTAAACTTTTACTTAATGCACAATGATTTTTATTCATATTCATACATGTTTCATGATTATAAATGCAACTTGGGGACTTAGGTCCTTTACCCAAGGTTGATCTAATAAAACAAGCCTTTACCCAAGATTTCAATACACCACACACTCAAAGACAGGCATCTCTATTAAAACAATGAGAAGAGAGAGAAAGAGAGAGGGATTTATAATTCTAACATAGGCATGAATGCAAACATGGTTTCATCATCACACAATCACTTTCACACAAATGCATCAATCATATGAGAGCATGCAATAATCTCTATGAACTAACACATGATCATTCATTTTCAATTACCATATTTATAATCTCGATGCAATATAATATGCAAAAGTAACTTCAAAGCCACATAGGGTCAATCAAGCAATCATTAACACAAGGAGGTAAAGCACAAGAAGACATGGACCAAAGAATTTGCATGGTGATGAAAAATAGCAAGACTTAAGAAGAGAATACACACAAAAGAAACTTCTTGGCACCCTCAAGGTCAAACAGGCCTTCCAAAAATAAGAACTAAGAAATCAAGCAATGGTAATCTTAGGAAACACATGTCACCTGCAACTCACCAACAAGCTAAGGTCCAACATGCCCATCTGCAACACAAGATAAAAAGGAAGTAATTAATCTCAACCTCGGGGGACTCTCAACCAAGGGAATCACTCCAATCCCATAGGGTAAGGCAAGACCTACAAGGCATTATTCCTCCACAACACAAGACAGGGTTGGGAAACTCAACCCTCTAAAATGCCATACTAAGGCACTCAAGGAAAGAGGTCATATGACTATCTCGCCACAACAGGCACTTGGAACGCACACATCAAACACACTGCAACCACATGGGCTACAACCACACTCAAGGACCAATCAGGGGTCACAACCCTTTACACCATAAAAGAGCCCCATGTCAAGAAGGAGACCAATCAGAGAACACTTCTTGGTAGGCTCGAGGGTCTAACTAACCCTCACACAAAAGCATTCCTCAACAGGACATGCAAGGGGTGGGAAAAAACAACACTTGTTTCCATCCACCACACATAACACTCAAAAAAGTATCAACCATAAGCAGGGATACCAGTG
Source organism: Sequoia sempervirens (assembly GCA_007258455.2). Lineage (NCBI taxonomy): Eukaryota > Viridiplantae > Streptophyta > Pinopsida > Cupressales > Cupressaceae > Sequoia > Sequoia sempervirens. The sequence goes on along the minus strand of VDFB02371741.1, from coordinate 7,120 downwards.
CTGCAACATGGGCTCTACCTCCAACTCTACCTCTAGGTCTGCCCTTAGGGGTATCCCAAAGGAAACAAGGAACACATCAAAATAGATCATCACGAGCATGATCTATACACCACACTAAGGCATGAACGCTAAACAACAAAACTATGAAAAAAAATATAACAAGCTCACGCCACACACACCAAACATAACATAACATAGAAGGCTCAAGTATGCCAGAGCTCCCAGTGTGTGAACTTGGCTCTGATACTAGATGTAACATCCCACTACACAACCCCGAAGGGTAAGATCCAAAAGAGGACAAGATAAAAAAAAATTGAAAACATAAAGAATAACTTACACATAAAGCAATTGCCAATATGATATATTAACAAAAAAACATGGCCAAGCATGGCCGAATGCACTACAAAAAGGAGAGGACTAATCCACTCTCCAAAGAAAATTTGAACATAAGCAAATAGGATAGCTCAAAAAAATTTGCTCTGGAACCCCTAGCTCTAGAACTTTCTGCTCTAAAACCTTTTGCTCCGGAACTTCTTCCTCTGGAAATTCCTTCTCTCAAACTTCCTACTGCAACAACACATATCAGCAAATAGAAAGTTGTGATGCGCCATAAATTTGCAGCAGTGACACAAAACAACAAACAAAAAGTGTCGATGCGGTAGAACTTTGCAAACCAATATATGAAGGAAATTACACAGTCATAGATCTAATTTTGCATGAAACTTTTGAAATAAAAGCCATAATGATCATCATAATACAAGCGAGTCTGATACCAACACCATAACTCATAAGCCAAATGTAAAACATCACATTTCTTCTCATTAATTTAAATGATTACATTTTCACTCTCAAGCGAGTACAAAATACATAAAAGAACATACATGAGTACAAAGGCATAGTCATGAATGAAATACATCAACATATAAGACAAGTACAAGAGGGATCAGCTCCAACTGGTGCTCCAAAAACATGTACACCGGTCCCCAATGGCGGTGGCAACGCCTCCCTACCATGTAAAAGAGGCCACCCCACCGTGCTCAGAGGTAGTCACAAGGCCCAAGCAGAAATAACAAGGCAAGGGAAACATATGGCCAACACTCACATCATACATGGATTAAACATGGAATACAATGCATTAAAGCCAATATCACAACATGAAGATGATAATACAATAACATACCAGGTACTACTCATGACTACTAAGGTATAAAGTACTAGAGTGTTGACCAGATGGAATGACATCATGTGTGCTCAAAGGGATGACATCACATGGAATCAATTACACCTCATATATGGAGGAGGAAACTCAATCATGCCCAAATCAACACCCTACAGACAGATAACTCAATGCCCTATAGACGGATAGGCCTTCTCGAGTGCATCCTTAGCCTTTACAAGCGCTCAAGGCCATGCACGAGGACTCATTATCTTATAATTGTTTTACTCCATCTTGTTTAACCAATTGAGGAACCCAAGAAAATATGACACAATGGAAAAGCCACTAAAACCATCATTGAAACCATTTAACACAGCCAAGCCACATTGTTGTGAAATCATTTAAAACAGCTGACCACAACAATAACAAGAAGATCAAATACCATTCAAATATTTGCCAATAACTCCATAAAAGAAACCAATCATGCAATCGGTATTAACCTCATTAATCATCTCGTAAAACCACCTTTTTAAAAATAGTTAAAACTACTAAGTGACGATAGCACAAAACATGGTTCTAGTTGGTGTTCAAACGCATGAGAAAGAGGCATAGAAATTTCATAAAAAAAATTGAAAGTGCTCAGTCTAAAATCGAACAACAACCCAGTTCATATTTCAATGTTTCTAGGTAGATTCCATCTTTAATATTCAATTTTATGACCTGAAATAAGGTGATGTTCAGAAAAATGTCATTTTAAGCATGGCTGGGCAAAAAGCATAAAAAATGAAAGTGCCTGGATTAAAAATCGGACAAAGACCCAGTTGCGATATGAACGTTTCTACAAGGAATCCTATTTTATTTTACATTTTTAACATGTGGTAAAAGAGCAGAAAAGAAAAATGTCATTTTAACAAGTAGGCACAAATTTGACCAAAAATGAAAGTGCCCAAAATTAAAATTTGTCAAAGACTCAATTGAGATTTGGCCATTTCTGGAATCCGGTACAGTACGCTGGTGCACAAATTTTGGCCAAAAGCGAAGTATTCATTCATTTGGACTCAACCTAGTTGAATTGAATACGAGGAATTGAATCTCAAGATTCAGTTCGGTTTAAACTAAAGATGTTAAATACTGATTTAAAGACTATACAAAATAAAATACACCATAACCGATTGAAAATTTCAAACAACCCATTGCCTTTAAAGGCCAGACTTCAAAGATTTAACTCAAACACTCATGCATTTATGAGCTCAAAACAAGGAAAACACCTGAGAAAGAATAATCGCTCAAATGTGAAATGAAAAAAAGCCCATGTTAGCAAAAGCATGACCAGGGGATTCAAAATGGCGACAAGAAAATGTGGTTCAGCACGATTTAAACAATCCAAATACCCACAAATTTCTTCTCAGAAAATCTCCATATTTTTTTCTCCAACTTAACTGCCCAAATTGTGGGGTTTTCTCCTCTTTCCCCAAAACAAAATTTTCTTCTCTAAAAAGATAACTCTCCCCAAAAAAAAAGAATAAAAGTATATATATCCAAAACAAGGTTGCCCATTTTTAACTAACTCCTCCTCACAATAAAAAATGAAATAAATCATTTTATTAAACAAACTATTAATGCTCTCCAAATCAATTAATTAAAATCACTAAATATCCAACATTCCCTCATTCAAATAAAAATAAGAATAATAATAATTTAAATCCAAACATTAAAATACACAAGCTTCCCAAGAAGATTTAAATAAAACAATGAGGGCTCACATAAAGGATTAATAAAATTATTTAAAAATTTCCAAATGAAATATATCCTTCTCTCAAATGATCAATAAAAAAATATTTAAAATAACATATTTAAAATCTCATGGATAAAATCATCCAAATCTCAAATCAATTAAACACAATGAAATACCATATATGAAACCACGAAAATATGCCAATGAAAACACATCATAGCACTGACAACCAAAATATATAGCCACATAACATATTCATGAAAACCATAACAAAATACCTCAATGAGACATATTGGTAAACCACATACAACTGAAAGGTGCTCCAGACATTACCATTAGGTAACTAGACGGTAAAACATCAACAAGGAAACACTACACTAACAAGGTACAGTGGGCTAGGGTAGGGGACATTTGGCCTGTCACTACCTCTAGTAACCACCATCAGGGAATATGAGTATGCTCAAGCCTGTGGATCCAGGCGGAGTTGATACTCAGTACTTGCATCACTCCAATCACACATCAAGGTACATGTGCATAAAACATATATTATATAGTCGAAGCAACATTAATCATCAAGAAGAGGGTCATGATATCATAAGCCTCTCAGATGTGAGTGTTACGACATCATCCCCTTCCTATCCATAATCATACAAAAGCAATGATAACAGTATATAAACATATAAGCATGTAATCCAAAATAATGACTAATCATAATAGCCTTTTCCCTTATTCATCAATGTCTAATCTCATTATGATAACATTTAACAGTAAAATATCAAATCAAAATCAAAATACTATCTTACCCAGGCTGGAGTTAGAGAGGTGTTATAGCCAAAGTGAAAATGATGAGAAGAATTAGGGATTGGGCCCGACTTTGTGTTACGGTTTTCCTTATGCCCTATTTTGAGTTCAGTATTTTGTCACATTGAATTTAAAAATCAAATGCCAAATAAATACCTTTGAAATAATATGTAGACCTTGCATATGCAAAACTTAGGTTTTTATTGACTTTGATGTATTTCATGCCTTTGTAGAAAATCAAGTCAATAACCTTGAACTTTAAAATTTTTCCTAAGTTTGAGATGCCTAGATTTCCCTTTGAGCTTTGAGTATACATAATATAATAGGAGCCTGAAATATTTTTTATGATTTTTTTATCAAAAAGTCAAATATGTTGAGTGCCTTAGTGTATTGATTTGATTTTTGCAAGTATCAAAGTTTTATTTTTATTGCAAAAATCAAAGTGATCAAAACCAAATTGAAAAATAAGAAGCAAGACAAGTGAAATTAGAGCTTTCTATTTTGAAAATTGTAAACTGCAAATGATGTAAAACATCCTTAAGGTAATATTTCTATAAATTACCTTAATGTTTATTATTTTTTTTAAAAAGCAATTTGTCCCCTTAGAAACTTTCTTTTTTGAGTTTTATTTTTTTGGGCGAAATTGGAAAAAGATGAACAAACTGAACATTCTATTTTCAGTTTTGAGGCAGTTTGGGCCTAGTTTTGTGGCTCTTTTGGATCAACATTTTGGAGGTAGAAAGTTTCCATCTTTTTCATGTAGTTTGGAGTAGTTTTGGGCACTGTTTTTTAGGCTTTTCCTTAGAGCTCAAAAATGGATCAATAGCTACTAATTCAGAGATGCAAATCAGCTTGATTTTTCTATTCTCGCTATTGGAGACACTTGGGAGATATAAGTTAGAGAAAATTTTGATTTTTCTCAGTTCAGATTATTGTTTCTTGATCTCCTACTCATTTTTAGAGAGTATTGTAGAAATTTCTTGTTCTCAGATTTTGAGCTTGATACTCCTTCAGTTTTAATAAAAATAGCAGAGCATTCCTTCTCATTTTCTTGTCTCAGATTTCAACTATCAATTTGATGTCAATTGTGATTCAAAACACAAAATCCTTTTTATGTCTTGTTATTGTGAACTTGTGTACAAGAGTCTCATATAGTTCAAATTGTATTATGTGCTCAATTTTGTGAGCCTTCATACAAATCACTATTGGATTGTATGTTTTATGGTGAGATTGTGAGACTTGAAGGTTTTTAGAAATTTCTTAGAGTGAAAGTTATCAAAATCCTTTGAAATTTCTTGTGAATCATCTTTAGGTTTTGGGATTTCATTTTCAATTTTCCCCCTAACCCTTTCCTTCCCTTTTAGATTAGGGTGATTTCTTGTAAACCAACTTCCAGATTCCACCCTCACTATTCACGCAATCCAGAGCGCTCTCACGTCAACAGGATAGTTTAAGTCTAACTGGAAGAGCGTAACCCCATTTATGCAGAAATAGCTGAAGGAAGATTATTACAAGGCAAGGCTACAGTCAGGAAAGAGCAACTATAGCCTGTAATGGTCATATGGTTATGGCGTACCAGCTGCAGCGGTTGGAAATAGTGTGAATAATCATAGCAATTGCAACACACCATTAGTGGAAGGTGTTTCAAATGGATGTAAAGTCAACCTTTTTTGAATAGAGTGTTGAAGGAGGAAGTGTATGTGGAGTAGCCACTTGGCTATAAAGTCCCAAGACAAGAGGATAAGGTATATAGGCTTTCAAAATCTCTTTATGGGCTGAAACAAGTACCTCAGGCATGGTATAGCAGAATAGACACTTATTTGTTGAGCAAATTATTTTGAAAAGGATGGCAGCGAAATAATTTCAAGCACTCCTCAAAAGTAGTCAGCGTTATGATTCACCGTTGTATCAGATTTATCTGATTTTACCGCAATGAAGCTGATAGCGTTAATCATGGATTTTGTGCTATGCATTTTTGAAAACCTTAATGAAATACGTATTCAGTTTGTTGAAGTATTTTCTTGGTATAGAAGCTCAACAAACATAGTATGGCATTTTTATTTCACAATCTAATTATGCCAAACAAATTCTAAGAAGGTTTAAAATGCATAACAACAAACCTACCCCCACACCAATAGCAACAGGTTTGAAACTATGCAAGGATGAAAATAGTAAGGAAGTGAACCCAACCCTTTACAAGAGCATGGTTGGAAGTTTGATGTACTTGACATCAAGTATGCCTTCTTTGATGTATGTAGTAAGTTTGATATCTAGGTTCATGGAGAAGCCTAAGGACATGCATTGGAAAGAAGGAAAGAGGATTTTGAGGTATGTCAATGGAACAAAAGGTTATGGCATCATGTATGGTGCATCTAATGAATTTAAATTGGATGGTTTCATAGATAGTGATTAGGTAGGAAATGTGGATGATAGGAAGAGCACATCAGGGTATGTCTTCAACATGGGATTGGGTACAATCTCATGAGGATCCAAGAAGTAGTCCATTGTCTCTCTCATCACAACAGAAGCTGAGTACATAGTAGCAAATGCAGTAGCATGTTAGGCTATTTGGTTGAGGAGGATCCATGTAGATTTACAGTAACAACAAGAAGACAACACAATCATACATTGTGATAATGTTTCTTCCATAGCTCTAACAAAGAATCCAATCTTCCATGGACAAATCAAACACATTTAGATCTAATATCACTTCATAAGGGAGCTTGTAGAACAAGGTGAGATTGAGCTTTAGTATTGCAGATCTAAGTAGCAGCTCACTGACATCTTCACCAAAGCATTACCAAAAGAAATTTTTGAATGCTTAGGAGACAGGCTTGGCATTGTGGATAGCTTCAGAGATCAGCTCCAAAAAGAACTTGCATATTAGCAACTAACTTGCAGATTAAGGGGGAGTGTTGGAATATTTAATAATCTGCAGCAATAGTCATTTATCCCTAGCAACCAATGTAAACATGTAGCATTTAATTTGGTTGGTGATTTTGAAATTCAAAGTGGAGCACTTGCAACAACTCAATGCATACCTCAAACAATTAATGAGGTTGGTGAGTTTGAATTTTGAATTGAGCACTCATTATTTTGAGCTTGCAAACTAAAGACAAAAAGTGAGAAATGTATTCATTGGTTTTAGGAGTAAGTCAGTCTTAGCATTGAGAAAGAAAAGCCTACAACATCAGCAAAAGGAATGTTCAGCAGAAGTAGAAGAATGTTTTAGCAGAATACTAGGAGACAACACAGAAAGGAATGCTAGCAAATGCAACATAGTGATAGCTGCAACTACAGGATTGTAGCTAGTTACAGTTTTTGAGGTGTGAGTGTAGCACCAGTATTGGACATCTATCCAAATAGTTTAGTTTTATTTTTTTATGTAAAACAAAGCACATTCTCTATAATTTTCTTAATTTTGAAAG
>VDFB02371739.1:0-11689 GCA_007258455.2 Sequoia sempervirens | reverse complement strand
CTCATAAGTCACGTATTTGCACCTCACCTTTCTCCTTCTTTTTAGTTTTGTGGATAACATTTGGGATTTGATAATAATACCAGTAAATGGTGATATTTCCAAATTCCAAAATTCACTTTCTTTAAATGGCGTCTCACATTTTTGCAACCGTAACCATCTCCAACTTGGAGGAAAGCTTGGTTCGTGTGTCTTCTCTGATGCCGTCCATGAGCAGATTGTTTAAGTGAAGAAATTGAGGACCAATGAGCAGATTAATTAATTCTCTTGGTCTGCGCAATGTTTCTAGCCTTGCCAATTACCTCCGTTCAGTCGAAGCTAAAAAAAAAAATTGATGTTATTAGATACAGTGCTTAGATGAGCTCCTTCACACAGTCTGGTAATCTAAATTTATAAATCTCCCTGAAACTATAGGCAAAATTATCACAGCCGCAACGTTAGACTTGCAAAAGTGTAGTAAATTTAATAGATCCTCTGAAACCCTTGGCAACCTGTCACTGTCACAGCAATTAGAGTTGAAACATTGTACAGAATTAAATAAGTGATAATTAAATAGTCTCCCTGGCATCTTTGGTAACCACCACAGCAGCAGCTATTAAATTTAATAACCCTTCTGTTTTCATTGACAACTGGTGGCTGCAGCGTAATTAAACTTGGTAGGGTGTACAGATTTAAATAAACTCTCTTATTTCATACCAACCTGTCTCAACTGTTGCTGATGCTTTAGGTCAAGTGATAAGCCTTAAACATAGATAAAATCTTGGTCTTTGATTAGGGTGCAATAATTCCTTTCCGTGCAATATATATATATATATATATATATATATATATATATATATATATATATATATATATATATATATATATATATATATATATATACTCATATTACAATTTACACCTCACGAAAGGTATCATTGTGAGTATAATTTACATTATAGTTTACTATAAAAATATATATATATAAAAAAAAAAATTGATTTAAGCGGCTTTGTCAAGATAGTAATCCTAGCGTGATAGGTAAACTGTATTATTAATTTTTGGACATGGAAAACACGTTGCTTCAAATTTAAATTCTCTTGTATAATGGATATTAATAATCTAGATCACATGATAATGTTAAGTTTTGACTATTATTAGTGTTTAGCTGATGTACTTGAAAATGTAACCAATAAAGAGTAGTCATCATGGCTAGGGTTGTGTTAAACCTTAGACAGGCTAGCATTGTTTAATATTTTAAAAGCGCAGATTATTGGTGTTAGACAATTATAGCAGTCATCAATTTGATAACCACTAGAAAGGAAAGGTTTATTTCACCTCCATTGGCATGTTATCTATAAGCTTTGAAAAGCTTCTATAAATTATGAGTAAATAAATGGATGTAATAAGGAACCTATGAATTGCAAGTGTGTTAGAAAGCTTCTTTAGTTTATGAGATATTTGACAAGTTTGAATTCATAAATAAATAAAGAAATAATTAATGAGCTCTAGTTGGTATTGAACATTCCCTCTTTCAAGTAGTTGATTTATAATTTCTCTTTCAAGTATAAATATTTAGATATAGATTGGGTATTAATTATGTGAGGGATACCTAGATTCTTGTATTGGCAATATTTAGTATTTTTATGGGTAGCTTTGGAGTAATAGATATCTTCCTCTTTTATTTGGAATAAATAGGTACTTATTAAGTTTTAGTCAAGTGGGTGAATTAAAGTAAAATATGAATCGAGTGTTAGAATGTTCTGTAAGATAGTGAGTTAAGTAAAAGTGTAATTTTATTTTAGGTAAATAATTAAAGTGAAAATGGTTATTTCGATAGGTTGCTTAGTAAAATATTATTTAACAAAAGATTCTAACGGAATAAACATTATTGAATTAGGTATTTAATTTTGTTGTAGATAAATGAACTGTGTATTTAGTTAAAGGAAATCGATTTATATGGTAAATTAAGTTTTAGGGTTCACTAAAGGAGATAAGTGATTCTACATTTACATAGTTTCTTTTACTTGAAGGTTAAATGATAAAGTTATTGTTAAGTGAGGATAAATCCCAGGTTCATAGGTTAATTAATTTAAATGATACTGATTAAATGTTAAATGGTTTTAATTACCTTTTTGTTATCTAATGAGTCTATGAATGATAATTATTTGTCAAAACTACTATGTGAAATAATTCATTAGTATCGTCACCTTAGTATTATAATAAAGTTGTAATTTATAGAATTGTCATCTTAGTATTACATTTTAAAGTTATAATTAGGATTCGTATTAAACAGTTGATGGAGTTGGTTATCTTATAGATGATATAGTTATTTTAAATATAATTATTTGTAGTAAATACTCTCTTAATTAAATTAAGTGGATATGTTAAAATAAGTGGTAAGAACGTGGAAATAATGCTTAAATTAAAGGAAGGTCTTTATGATTATAATGTGTGAGTAAATGTGTTTTAAACAAAGTGTTTTGATTACTAGTTTAAGTGATATTTAATTGTTTTAAGTTGGTTGTTATTTATGGGATATTTATGGAGATGTCTCAATGGCCTATTCATTGTAAGAGTTTTAAGATAGTGTTCTTCAAGGTTGATGTGTTTGATGGTTTCCTTGTATGGAATTATGTGTGTAAAATGGGAACCCGTATTATTGTTCATGATTATTTTAATTTTGGGAGAGTATGCTTGAGAGTTAGTGTCTTGTGGCTTATAACATCAGATTATATCTCCATTCGCAATATTGTGATATCCTTAAATGTTGGAAATGATTGATCTTTAAAATAATGTTCTTATTAGGTTGCTTCGAGTTACTTCTTATTGAATGAATGGATTTATTATTAGAATGCGTGGTTTTATGGATTCTTTCGATGTGACTTTTCATGAGTTGATTTTGAGTTGGGAATTTTCTCTCAATTAATGTATGTTGCTATTCGTTGGGAACCCATATGTTTTCTTTTTGTGCTTTACCCTAAGTGGTAAATCGGTTAATGTTATATTTGTCATGATTGATGGTTCTGCTTGAGTTGTTAATGAGTCAAATTGAAAAGTTCTTTGAATTATGGGTATTCCAAGAGGAGAAAATAGAGGTTTCCCTTGGATTCTCGATTTAGTTCGTATCGAAGTTGTTGGTGTTGTTGAGTGGAGTTGTTGATCTTATTTTGGTGTATTTTCTCATTATATTTATATTGGAAATAGTTCTTTGAGGTCTTGCAATTATTGCTGTCAGTTCTTTGATGGGGAAACCCTAGTGTAACTTTATGAGAATCTTCCAGAGGTTTATTTTACTATTGGTTAATGTTCCTCCTTTTATGTGCCCTTGTTGTGGCAAGTGTTTTGGTTTCATGTTTTTGAAAGGGTTGTACATGAATCGTTGAGATTTTGATTATGTATTTATGGCAAGATGGGTAATGCCTTGCATGCTTTTCTGTTGTGATCTAATGTACTTGTTATGTTGTACAACCCTTGGATTTTGGTTTTTATGTTTTGAGTGTCTAGAGAGAGAGAGTGGCTCTAAGTGGGTGGTCGGCGCACAAAGGGGTGCCAGGATAGCCCTCGTTAGAGTGAAATTAATAAGTGATAATTTAAATAATTAACTAGGGGGTGGGTAGAATCACATTAAAAAGATAATTGATGCCTCATCCGCCGTTTAGTGCTATCACAGGCTAAAGGGGATTGAGAAGGCCGTGGTTGGCAAGATCGTTACCTTGTCTTCATGAAAGGTTAACGATTCCGCATGAGCAACCCTATGGAGCGGCTCCTTGAGATAGGTAGTCTGGATAACCATAGATGGAGGCGGCTCCTAGCGCTCAGATTGTCTGGATAATTCGTCAGTAGACGGAGGCGGCACCTTGCGATAGGTAGTCTGGAGAATCCATGTTAAGCCATGCGATGACACTCTCCTCTAACACTCCTTATTATGTTGCTTCTTTGGAAATCCTCTGGAAGTGGTCCTTTGTCTTGAATTGATGAAACATAATTGTTTGAAATGATTTATGATTTTACCCTATTTTATCTATGGTGTATTTTGTGGTCTTGTATAAATCTTGTGGATGTTTGGGTTTTGACCTTGTACTCTTATGGTACTATGATATGATGTTATTGTATTGTATCATTGCGATTCAGAATTCTGATATGTTTATTAATTCAGCTTGATTTGGAAGTGTTTTATGATCTTCCTTTGGATTACTTGTTTATTGGTCATTGCTTTGAGTTATATGACGAGTTTTTTTTTACTCTTGGATGTGGTTGGATTGTGTCATTGTAATTTCTGAGTGTTATGATACTTTTATATGACATTGAGTCTTGTGGTTCTCTGTTGGATGTTCTTGGTTGAGGTCTCTTTCTTGTTAGCTCCTAGCACGGGGGGTGGGTCTTCGGACTCACATGGTCGGGTGGAATGTGCTAAGCACCCCATTGGGTCCCCAGTCGAGGATCGAGAGGTGTGGATTGGTGCTGTTGCGGCAACTCCAGAATTGTATTTATCTTGGAACCAGTTATGATATTGTGCATCATGTTATCTTGTTGTATGGTTTCCGTTCATGATTGGAAACACTTTTGTATCATTGTACTTCTTGAACATTGTACTGTAATGTAATATTAGCCATGGCAATTGGTTTTCAATGTGTTATGTTAATCATGCATATGTTGTATTTATGTGCAGATGGCTTTTTATCAATGAATTTTCATATGTGTGTTATATTTGTTATTGTTTACTTTATATCTTGGATTCTATTCTTTATTGATGTTGTATGGATCTAAGTCGCGTAATGACTCTTCGTGTACCCCAAGGGATGTATGTGTTAATGAATCTATGAAATTTGTGTTATGACTTGATGTGTATTACATGTATGTTATGGTTACTTAAAAAAAAAAATTGCTGTAATTATTGTGTAATTGTCCTTTGGGGTTCGCACGGCGGGGTGTTACAACATTGGTATTAGAGCATAGGTTCATACACTGGACACTATTTGTGCTCACTATGTAACCTTGCGCTTAGACCCGTGCGTCTTGAGTTTCACTTTTCTGTTGTCATTGTTGTGAACCTGAGTTTCTTCTATTAACCGGTATTGGGTCAATGGTGCAGGAAACCGATTTAAAGGATAGGACCCACGGTGTAGTGCGCAATGCACCGATATCCTTTCTGTCAGGGATTCTCTATGGACCCTTGAGTTTTAGTGTGATGTGTTTCTTGGTGATGTGTTTTATGTGTGTGAATATGTCAAGTGTGTGTGAAATCTGCAATTTTGTTGTCTTTGAGTGATGAATTATGTTTTCTTGAATCTGTGAAGGTGTAAAATTTTGCCTTTTTGTTGAAATTGATGTGGGATTTGGTGTGGAATAATGGTTAACGTGGAGTTCTTTGGGTGAAAATTATGAGTTTTAACGAAAATATGAGGTTTGGTGGATAATTATTCTATGATTTTTAGCAGAATATAGTATCTTGAGGTTAAAATGCAACTTGAATTATTGGTACTAATGTGCAATGTTCTATGTTAGCTTTTGATTTACAGGAACTTGGCTTCAGAAAGCATAGTGACGAAGGTAATGTAATTGTAATATGTAGGTATAGGTACTTATAATGTCAAGTAGTAATTCATTGTGATATAGTAGATGGATTAGGTTTATGGTTAGCATCCTTATGAGAATATTGTTTAACTAGTAAGAAGCAAACTATTTACGAGTTATTAGAATTGTTTTGACTATTATGTGTGGTTAGTGGGAGGGACAGTGTGGTATCACTCGCTCGCGAGTGCCCTACTATGCTGGGATTTCCTCTCACGATGTATTTGTGATATATATGTATCGTGCACAACGTTTGTTTTCATGCAGGATTGCAGGAAGTAAGTCTCGATTCCACCTGCATTGTCAGGACTGGGCGAGCATCATAAACACCCAATGGGCTTGACGTTGAACATAGGAGCTGACAAGAAAGTTTCCTCGACTTAGTTTGTCCACTCCGTCCTAGTGTTTGGAAAATTAGTTTGGTTGCAACCCCGTTACTATTATCATTTTGGTATCATTTCCTTATTTTGGTTTGTTTAATTTTCGTTGCTTACTTGATGTTTAATTGATGATTTGACTTGTGGTATTGATGTGCTTATGTTTGTTAATATTATTGTTAGTTTATGGTTTGTGCTTGAGCTCAACTTCCAGGAGTAAGTTGAAGCCTAGGGGGGGAGGATGTAGTGCCCACCCCATTTCGGTCATCGTTGATGTCAAGTAAGTAGTTGTTAGTAATGTCATGATGATGTGGTGATTTTATTATTTAATTTAATTTTAAGATTATGAGATAACACTAATAATACACTTGGAGTTGATTAATAAAGTTAATTTAATTATAAGGTTACTTGTTTTATTTGGAATTAAATAAATAATTAAGATTCAATAATAAACATTAATTTAATTATCTTGGGAGTTAGTTATTGAAAGTAATCGAATTTGATGAGGAAAAGTAATTATCATTTAATGATTAAATTCAATTAATAAATCTAAAAGTAAGAAAATATTAGAGAGGAATAAATATTAAAATTGTATTTAAGATTAAATAATTAAGGTGAAAGTATTTATCAAAATAAATATATTTTATTGTAACTAAAAGAAAGATTAAATTATTAAATATTTATTAAATATTTAGTAGATGATCTATTTGGTTCATCTATTAAAGAATCAATTATAAAATAATAAATAAGGGTTGTGGCGGGCACTTAATCGTAACTGTCGGAAGTTGAACGGTTTTCTCGTTGGGAGTGGAACAGACTCCGTGAAACAAATTATTAAACATTAAAATTTTCTTTTTACCGGACATTGGAGGGAGTTCTCCATATAATCGAATCTGAGACTGGCTTCCCCGACGAGATATTTGGTGGATTTCCTGCGGTGTTGCTAGGAAGATTGCATGGCATCGTCTTAGCCAGGTTCCTTTCTATCTTTGATCTTCCACTCTCTTTTATTATTTCGGTTAGGCACTTTCAGCGGTATATCGCCCTAAATGCTCTGGCAGTTTTCATTAGGCAATGTAAATGCTCTTGATATTGTTTTTTTTAAATTGGAGAAATTATGTATATCTTTTACTCATATCTATTTCAGGCCTTAATAAAACATTAGGTCTTGAGTCTGAATCTTACAAACATCTTGCTCTGGAAACATATAAGTACGGGAATCATTTCATATTCTTGAACATAATAGGAAGTTTAGAGGTTTTAAATAATCTCTCTGATTTCACTATCATTCTGTCTCAACTGCAACGCTTCATCTTAATTGGGAATTTTAAAATAAAATAAAATTGCATAATCTGCTTGTTTCCTCTATCATCTGTCATCTGTCGCAGTTCCAACACTTGAAAATAAAATATCTGTCATAGTATAAATAACTTCCCTGAATCCTCAGCAGCCTTCTCCGCCGCACACTTGAACTCAATAGGAAGTTTTAAGATTTAATTAACCCGTTTGATCCTTCTAGTAATTTATCACAATTGCAGCGATTGAAAATAAAATATTGTCAATGTACTAACATAATAGAGTTTTTATCGTTGACCGTGGTGAAGTTTAATTTCCAAACTTCAAACTTGAGCACGTTCTAGAAACTTGCCACCAAACAGAAATGCGCCAAGTTCAAAAAAGAAGAAAAAGAAAAAGTTGTACATTATTTCTCCTACTCATTAGTCATGTATTTGCACCTCACCTTTTTCCTTCTCTTTAGTTTTGTGGATAATATTCGGGATTTGATAATAATACAAGTAAATGGCGATATTTCCAAATTCCAAAATTCACTTTCTAATAAATGGCATCTCACATTTTTGCAACCGTAACCATCTCCAACTTGGAGGAAAGCTTGGTTCGTGTGTCTTCTCTAATGCCATCCATGAGCAGATTGTCCTAGTGAAGAAATTGAGGACCAATGAGCAGATTATTTAATTCTCTTGGTCTGTGCAATGTTTTCTAGCCCTTGCCAGTTACCTCCGTTCAGTTGAAGCTGAGAGAAATTGATGTTATTGGATACAGTGCTTAGATGAGCTCCTTCACATAGTCTGATAATCTAAATTTTTAAAATCTCCCTGAAACCATAGGCAAAATTATCACAGCTGCAACGTTAGACTTGCAAAAGTGTAGTAAATTAAATAGTTCCTCTGAAACCCTTGGCAGCCTGTTACTGTCACAACAATTAGAGTTGAAACATTTTATAGAATTAAATAAATGATAATTAAATAGTCTCCCTGGCATCTTTGGTAACCACCACAGCGGTAGCTATTAAATTTAATAACCTTTCTGTTTTCATTGACAACCGGTGGCTGTAGCACAATTAAACTTGGTAGGGTGTATAGATTTAAATAAACTCTCTTATTTCATACCAACCTGTCTCAACTGTTGCAGATGCTTTAGGTCAAGTGGTAAGCCTTAAACACAGATAAAATCTTGGTCTTTGATTGGGGTGCAATAATTCCTTTCCGTGTAATATATATATATATATATATATATATATATATATATATATATATACTCATATTACAATTTACACCTCACGAAAGTTATCATTGTGAGTATAATTTACATTATAGTTTACTATAAAAATAAAAATAAAAAAAATTGATTTAAGCGGCTTTGTCAAGATAGTAATCCTAGCGTGATAGGTAAACTGTATTATTAATTTTTGGACATGGAAAACACGCTGCTTCAAATTTAAATTCTCTTGTATAATGGATATAAATAATCTAGATCACATGATAATGTTAAGTTTTGACTATTATTAGTGTTTAGCTGATGTACTTGAAAATGTAACCAATAAAGAGTAGTCGTCATGGCTAGGGTTGTGTTAAACCTTAGACAGGCTAGCATTGTTTAATATTTTAAAAGCATAGATTATTGGTATTACACAATTATGGCAGTCATCAATCTGATAACCATTAGAAAGGAAAGGTATATTTCACCTCCATTGGCATGTTATCTATAAGCTTTGAAAAGCTTCTATAAATTATGAGTAAATAAATGGATGTAATAAGGAACCTATGAATTGCAAGTGTGTTAGAAAGCTTCTTTAGTTTATGAGATATTTGACAAGTCTGAATTCATAAATAAATAAAGAAATAATTAATGAGCTCTAGTTGGTATTGAACATTCCCTCTTTCAAGTAGTTGATTTATAATTTCTCTTTCAAGTATAAATATTTAGATATAGATTGGGTATTAATTATGTGAGGGATACCTAGATTCTTGTATTGGCAATATTTAGTATTTTTATGGGTAGCTTTGGAGTAATAGATATCTTCCTCTTTTATTTGGAATAAATAGGTACTTATTAAGTTTTAGTCAAGTGGGTGAATTAAAGTAAAATATGAATCGAGTGTTAGAATGTTCTGTAAGATAGTGAGTTAAGTAAAAGTGTAATTTTATTTTAGGTAAATAATTAAAGTGAAAATGGTTATTTCGATAGGTTGCTTAGTAAAATATTATTTAACAAAAGATTCTAACGGAATAAACGTTATTGAATTAGGTATTTAATTTTGTTGTAGATAAATGAACTGTGTATTTAGTTAAAGTAAATCGATTTATATGGTAAATTAAGTTTTAGGGTTCACTAAAGGAGATAAGTGATTCTACATTTACATAGTTTCTTTTACTTGAAGGTTAAATGATAAAGTTATTGTTAAGTGAGGATAAATCCCAGGTTCATAGGTTAATTAATTTAAATGATACTGATTAAATGTTAAATGGTTTTAATTACCTTTTTGTTATCTAATGAGTCTATGAATGATAATTATTTGTCAAAACTACTATGTGAAATAATTCATTAGTATCGTCACCTTAGTATTATAATAAAGTTGTAATTTATAGAATTGTCATCTTAGTATTACATTTTAAAGTTATAATTAGGATTCGTATTAAACAGTTGATGGAGTTGGTTATCTTATAGATGATATAGTTATTTTAAATATAATTATCTATAATGTTTCAACTCTAATTGCTGTGACAGTGACAGGCTGCCAAGGGTTTCAGAGGAACTATTTAATTTACTACACTTTTGCAAGTCTAACGTTGCAGCTATGATAATTTTGCCTATGGTTTTGGGGAGATTTAAAAATTTAGATTACCAGACTATGTGAAGGAGCCCATCTAAGCGCTGTATCCAATAACATCCATTTCTCCTCGCCTTCGGACCTAACATTATCAAATACCGTGATTTCCCTTGAAGAATCTTTTTACCGCACTCGTTGTTCCCCGGCCGAAAGCATATGCCCATAACTAATATGGTTTCTAAGGAGCTTGTTTTGCAAAATCAAGACAACCCACCTTTTCCTCATAAGTTGCAAAGTATTGTATTTAAATCCATGGAAGAACCCACTTTTGACATCCTGGATTAGCTCAAGAATGTGCAAATTCAAATCCCTTTATTTCAGGCTATTAAAGATATTCCCATTTTTGGAAAAGCTATTAAAGAGGCCTATTTGAAGAAGCCTGGATGAAAGAAAAAGGATCCTCAAACAATTCATGTCTTAGGGAAATTGGCTGATATAATGTTGGGAAATGTAGTTATTCCAAAGTATATTGACCCTGGAAGTCATGTAGTACAGATACATATAAATGTTCAAGTTGTAAAAATATTTTGATTTATTTAGGTGCTACCATTAATGTCGTGACAAAGCATACTATGGACTCCCTCAAAATTTCAGACATTAGGTCTACACCCACAATTCTGCAGCTTGTAGAGAGCTCCATAGTTAAACCTAATGGGATAGTGGAAGATGTAATTGTCACTCTTGAATCTTGGGAGTATCATGCTGATTTCATAATATTATCAGTTAAGGTAACCTTAGGAGGGTATCCAGTTATCCTTGGTAGACCATGGTTAGCAACTACAGATGCTTTTATAGGATGTCGTTTTGGAGATATGACCATTTCTGATGGACTGTCCACAAAGAAATTGGCTCTGTATCTGCCTGCTAGACCTCAACCAGATTTGTCCCAACCTGTTTGGCCAAATGTGGGGGAAGAAACTAAAGAAGCCAATTCTTTGGCTCAATTAATGATGATTCAAAATGATCCATTCTCACAACTTCAGAGTGAGGATGCTTTGCTATTCCAAATTCTACAGTACAATGCTGATACGGGTAGTTCATCTAATCCAAATGGTACTCATTTACAATGTTTCCTGCAGCAACCAGATTCTTAAAGCTCACTGCCTAAACTTCCAGCAAATTTTCATAATTTACTTCCACAAGAGGTACAAACATCACCTGTAGATTCTATGAGTAATATCATGAAGCAGATAGAATTGTCTCAAGGTCATTGCTTGAATATCAATAGCAAGTTGTCACAGTCTCAATAGGCTGACTTATTAAAAATGCTACAAGAACAGCATAAATCTTTTGCATGGGAATATGGGGACATGCAAGGAATAGATCCTCGAGTTTGTACTCATAGAATATATATCAAAGAAGACTATGCACCAGTTAGAGAACTTCAAAGAAGGGTAAATCCAGCACTTAGAGAAATAGTTAAAGGTGAGATTCAAAAGTTGCTTGATGGTGCTTTTATTTATCCAATCTCTGATAGTCAATGAGTTTCTCCATTAGTCATTGTTCCAAAAAAGGTGGAAAATGGAGAGTGTGTGTAGATTACAGAGAGTTGAACAGTGCCACTAAAAAAGATCATTTTTCATTACCTTTTGTAGACCAAGTACTAGACTCACTGTCTGGAAAAAGATATTTT
>VDFB02371738.1:0-69162 GCA_007258455.2 Sequoia sempervirens | reverse complement strand
TTTGATGATGATGCACCCATGGCACTAGATGAAGCTCCAAATAGAGGATTTGAAGAGCTTTCCCCCATTGATGAGGACCCGAAGGTGGCACCAACTGATTGTGACGATATTGTGGACATTGTTGGTATTGATTGCATGATGGATTGTGACATGGTTGTTTTCCCTCCAACAAATGTTGCATTGATCGAATTGGAATTTTTTTGATTATTTGTGTCATTGGGGGTAGAATTAATGGTACTTGTGGTAGTTTGCGAGGTAGCACCAATAGTAGCATTGTTTGTATTTTTTTGAGGTTGACTATTGTTTGGTATGTTGTTTGTATTGTTGACATTGTGGTCGGGTGATGTTGGTATCAAAGTGTTAATGTCAAATCCACATGGTAACTTAACCCCTTGGTCTAAGAGCATGGTAAGATATCTTTGAGGGTCATTTAAGACTAAGTCTTCTACAAAGGAAGCTACGTCAAGATTTTGCGCTGCAGCTTCTAAGTCTTCTGTGTATACTCACCCATGTTGGTCTCTTTGCATGAATGGTTCAAAAGGATTTCGTGATGAAGATGGCATGTTCATGGAAGATTGTATGTTCATGTTGTTAAATGGATCGGAAAAAGTCCAATTTTGGTTTGTGTCATAAGTGTTATTGTCGATGTTGGGATTGGAATCTTGTCCAAAGTTTTCCATTTGTCTTCTCTTTCTTTGAAGCCTAGTTTCCACCATAAAAGGAAATTGCTCAAATGAGGATGATAAGAATGACAACTAAATGCAAGGATGACGCTGGCCTATGTTTTTGGATTTTTTGATAATAAGGGATGACAATGCAAGACTATGTTTTTTGGATTTTTGATAATAAGGGATGCAATATGAAAATGTTGTCTAAAGGAAATGACTAATGCCAAAGGATAGTGAAGACTAGGATGACAAGTTATGACACTAATTTTTTTGGTATTTTTGGAAGATGTCAATGCAAGGTGATAATGACGTTTGCCTAAGGGAAATGACTAATGCAAGATGATAAAATTTGCAAGAAAGGATGTCAAATGCCAAGGTGACAATGAGGACTAATATGAAAATGGTGACTAAGGAAATGACCAATGCCAAGTCTAGATGCCAAATGAGGACTATGATGAAAGTTACAATTTTTTTTTTGAATTTTTAAGGATAAGATATGCAAAGTGAGGACTACAATGATTTGAATGAATAAAGTATGCAAATGCAATGGTCTAAATGATTTGGGAGAAGGCTTCCTAACCACCCTAAGCTTGATCTATGTCTCAATTTTGAAATATCAAACGAATTGTGTGAAGGACTAAAAGACAAGGACAAGATGACAAGTGAGGTTTCCTAACTATAATTTTGAGTTGGAAAGGTCTCAAAAAAGGATAATGACTGAAGAAGATAATGATGACTAAGTTCAAAGATAACCTACTTTTGAGAGTCAAGATTTTGCAAAGTATGGTAAGGTTGCCCTAATCCAAAGTATGCAAGTGAAATGAGAACCTAAATGTTGGTTTATGACTGAAAATGAAAATGGTGAGGCCTAATGATGAGACTAAAATTTGCAAAGATGACCCTATGGTAAGATGCAAGCTAAAGTGTGCAAGAAATGAGAAATTTGAGCAATTTTCTAATCCAGTTTTGACAGGATGCTTCTGGAAAAAGATGTTTATGGACATTTTGGACAAGTTTGACTTTGGTTTTTGGTCTGTGAGAGAGTTTTGTTTTTTCTAGGCAAATGCGTCATTTTAGGTCACATATACGTCTCAGTATAGCAGATGTGGCTTAGTATCAGCGAATGCGGCTTAGTAATGCGATTGTGGGTTTCTAACAAGAAAATGCGGTGCGAAACAGGAAAATGCGGTGTTCTGCAAGGCGAATGTGTTTTTCCAGAGTGAATGCAATTTTCTGGACAATGAATGCGGTATAGCAGAGTGAATGTGTTGCAATAGATGTGATGAAGAAAGCAAAAAGTTTGATTTGTTTACAATTTTGGTCCAAAATCTGAAGTGTTTGATGTTGACTGTTTGTTTTCAGATCTCAGAGTGATGTTCTGTTTTGTTTGAATGTCTGAAAACACTTGGTAAACACAATATTTTGTCTTTTGAAACAAGCACACTAAAGATAAGCACAATCCTAGGTTAAGCCAGGACAATATTCACTAGATTCCACGTGGGTTTCCCCAACCGCATATTCTTAGCGTGTGAATCCAAAAGCTTGGTCGCACGGGATCCCCCTTATATTGCACTCACTTCTCAGGCCAACCAAGCTTCCAACCCCCATGAAAATCCCATGGTAGATTGATCACCTCTACACAGAACTGCAAAGATGTGGATGTGTTCACAACGACCGTTGTTGCACTAGCAAATAGAAGGATTTTGGCTACTACACAGAGGTGTTTAGTTCAGGACCCCCGTTCCAGTGGCCATACATGGGACACAAGATTAATCTCCATTTAGGAGGAACTCCAACCTGAAGAGGTTACGCTCAACAAGGTTTTAGGGAGTACTACTTGGTCCGTATGACACATAAGCACTCATAATCCTAGGCTTTCCCTTAGGATTCACATTTAAATACCAGTTAGGGGTAGCTCGACCAAAGAGCTTCATTTCTGGTTTGAGTGACCTTGGGGTGAGTACTTTTTCCCACCAAGGAAGGCCTAAATTCTAGAGTCAATAATCATTTCTCTTACACCTAGGATCGCACAAGTGTGCAAGGGGAGAGGATACTTCAATTATTGAATCAAGGTAAACACAAAGATGGATGGGTTTGGTTTTCTGATCACCTAGTTTGCACAAGGTGAGAACATAATCGCCTACCACCCCAAACAAAATCAAGCAAGGACAAGAAAAGTTCTTTTTAGTGCACCAATTGAAGTGTTTTCTAATCTAGAAATCGACAAGCACAATGTTTCAAAAATGATATCCTTAGACAATCGAACCTACAAAACCACAAGTTAGAAGTTTCAAAGAATATGCCTTCGACCCACAAAAGGCTCAAAGCCACATGCTGCAACCACTCATTAGTAACCAGAAATTTCTGAACTACAGATTGTAGAAGGAAAAGTAGAATGTAAAATGAAATTAAGCCAAATCTAGAAAAACCTGACAACAAAATTTCACCAAGAAAATGCGTCACAATAGAGTGATTGCATTGTTCTGGACAACGAATGCGTCACGGTTATGTTTTTTGGAATCTGGTAGGAAAATACGACTTAGTTCTACATTCCGGAATTTGATAGATGAATGCGGCGATTTGAAAGTTGAATGCATCGTAGCCTGGAAAATACGTCACTTTGCAAGGCATATGCATCACAACAAAGAAAATGCGTCACTTTGCAAGGCGTATGCATCACAACAAAGCAAATGCGTCATTCTGGGCAGCAAATTCATCACAGAATATTGAATGCATCACGTCTGTACTTGTAGCTGCAAAACAGAAAAATGCCCTACAAAAAAAAACAAAATATGCGCGATTTGGTGTCGGGTTCACCAATGTAACTAAGGGAATTTTTCCTAGGGTTAGTAGATCTAATGCATAAACATAAAATCCAAAGTAATAATGAAGTGCAAAGGAAAAACATGAAAACAAAATGAAAGATCTCACCAAATGTCTTCAATCTCCATGGCTGACCTCCATTACACCTTCTCAACTTGCTGCAAATATGATGTTGCCCTCAGATTTATGATGAGCAATCTAATGAGAATGACAAGCCCTAAGCAAATTTTGAAGGATTTAAGATGACAAAATGCAATACTAAGCTACAATGCAACTAGTAAGCATGAAAACTATGTCTAATTGATGCCAAATGAGATGTAACTATGCCTATGACAAGATGACAATAATGCAAGATGACAAGATTGCAAGAGCATGAAGTCTAGTTAGCATGAGATGAGATTGCAAGATGACATGAGATGACAAAATGAGACCAAAATTGCCATTTTATAGAAAATGCAATTTTGAGTGAATGGCCAAGATTAAAAGTTGACAAGTGCCCTAGAATCAATGGACAAGATTCAATTTGACAACCCATAATTAGGGTTAAGGAAACATTAGGTCAAATTCAAAATGAATGGACAAGATTTATTTTTAGAAAATCAAATCAAGGGTTGACAATGCATGTGACAAGAGATAATATTGGCATAGAAAAAGAGGTGGCTGAAAAATCAATTAATAATAGAAATTAATTTGATTTTTGGAGAAAAAAAACTATTTTGAATTAAAAATTGATTTTAATTCAAAAGGTGGGACCATATGACAGTAAATAATTAATTTTAATTATTTACTAAAGGGGGAAATGCCAAATGAGACAATTAAATAATTAAAATAATTATTTAATTGGAGAAGGTGACCAACAATTAAATAAATAAAAGTCTATTTAATTATGAGAAGGCTTTCAAAATTAGTGACATATTAAATAAATAAATAAAATTTATTTATTTAATAATCAAGAAGACATAAAGAATAAAGATAATTAAATAAATTAAGAAATTTATTTAATTATAGGGAGACTTTAGGCAATTAGTAATGTATTAAATAAATAAAATTTATTTAATAATCATGAAGAATAAAAATACATGAATTAATTAAATAGTTATGAATTATTTAATTAATAGATGAAGGTGGACCAAGGACATAATTAAAATGTCTTAATTATGCTAGGAAAAAGAAGGTGAAAAATAGAGCTTGGGGCCTAGGTCATTTTTTTAGTGTCTACACTAAGTAATGCGCACAACATTGTAATAAAGGGTTTAGCGCTATGAAAGCAACACACATGTATTATTAGGTGAAGCTTTAAATATTTAAAGCGCTATAATGTGAAATATTCACAATGCCAAGTATAAGCGCTCATTTATCAATACTTTCCAATGCGTAAACTTGACTACCAAGAATTTGTCAAAGCAAAATAATAGTAAGTGATCATGCACAAAAAGAATGTCGACCAAGTCAATCAGTAAACATCGACCCATATAATATGGCACGAATGATAAAATGTGGTGGCAATTGATAATGGCATGAACGAATAGAAGTCTTTTTCTTAATATGAATTTCCAGAATATAAAGCATTTTAAAAAATGCATAAATAGTCAAGTACACAGTTGTGCCAAGTAGTCGACCTATAGGAGGAAATTTCCTTGCATTTCTGATCATTATTCTTGCTGCCTAATTTAGCATCGACTCATTCACTTTTACTGCATATGTATTTTTTGTGCAACGATTTTGGTTGCCACCTTTTCTTTTGATTGTTGAGTTGAACCTCTTGAGCTGAGAAGTGTCATTCTTAATGCCCTGTTTCTAGCCCTTAGTTGTTCATTCTAGTGTATAAATAGAGGTGCTCTCAACCACAATAGGGATGTCTATTTTTTGCATTCATGTTGTGTTTTTCTGAGTGATTGTAATTTGAATTTTTTAGTTGTGTGAGATTTGAGAGTTGTGAGAGGTATTTAAGAGTGAGATTTTGGAGAAAGTGAGAAGGTTTATTTGGGGAAATTGCATACTAAATTGAGGGAAGGCTAAGATAAGAATCCAATTCGATTAATTGGAGCATTGCATAAACATGCATGGTGATTTCTACTTTCTTATTCTTTTATGTTTGAAATTTTTGTGAGACTTTGATTGTTTTGATTAGAAGATTATATCTACTTATAGGAAAATATTATTTTAATCATGTGCAATGGAAAGATTACTTGTTTTAATTTGTGTTAAGATCTATTTTTCTTGAAGTGCTTGTACATATCCCATATTAAGGAATAGGTGGATATAAAGGGAATAAATATTATATTGGGGATATAGCTTTCTTAGATAAATGTTTAAATTAGTTGAGTCTTGGAGTACTATGATTTACTTAGTAGATGAGATAGTTAAACATAGAGGTAGTAGGTTATCCCTGGGGTTAGGATAATCCAATGAAGGGGATAGCCTATGCATATAGTATGAATAGTCAATAAAATTGAGCTAAGAAGGCAGGTGAAGTAATTTTCGTCCACTCGAAGTACTAGGTGATGAATACTTTGGCCAAAGTAGTGTAAGTTGTCACTATTTACACTGTCAGATCACTGTGATCCAGATTTACATACTAGGTAGAGGAATGCCATATATGTAGGTTGTAGCTGCTGTGTGATAGATCTAGTTATGTAGGACACAACACCAAGCTCAGAAAAGTTTAACATTTATTATGAGGTTACCAAACCAATCTCTTCATCAAAGGGCAGGGCCATCTATCAGTTTGATAGTTGTACAGGGGACCATAGTTAGTCTAAGGTTGGTGGAAAAGTGCTTGGGTGATGCTTCTCCTCATCAGTAGGAGACCAAGATTTGAATTGAGGATTTTCCAAGACTATTCATACTTCTTTTTCTAGTAAGCTTCACAGAGCCTTGTTCATGCATTTTGTATCCATTATGATGGAAAGAATGTAAAAATGTAATGACATATGTTATCATGTACTATGTAATCATTACTTTGGAAAGTTGTAATACTTTTATATAATGAAATGGAAATTTTTGGAAAATATATTATTTCAAATGGCATGCTATCTTTATAGTTTGAAAGAAAAAATTCATTTCTCATAATGGTTAGGTGCTTAAACTATTTACTTGAGGTTAATAACTTAGGAAAGTTATTGTGTAGAACATTGGGCATGTTACATTTCTATATAACTTTTTCTCTCTCAATCATTGTAGAAAAATCTCTAGATGCTTGAGATGTTCTTCACTCTTTGAGTAAATTAAGATGCCATCCAAGAAGACCAACACAAATTTACCGAAATAGTCCCTAAATACATTGTTCATTAGGTTCATGAATGTCATTGGTGCATTTTTTAGTCCAAATGGTAGAAATGTGAACTAATAATGTCTGCGTCTAGTTTTGAAAGTAGTTTTATAAATATCTTTGTCCTTGATTCTCAGTTGGTGATATCTAGAATGTAGATCAATTTTAGAAAATACTATCGCTCCTCGTATCTGATCGAAAAGATCATTGATATGTGGCAATGGATACTTGTTCTTGTCGTTGCTTTATTAAGAAACTGATAATCAATACATAAGCGTAGTGTACCATCCTTCTTCTTTACAAAGATCACTGGCGCTCCCTAGGGTGAAACACTATCAATACTTTAGACAACTCTTCTAGTTGTGTCTTTAACTCTATTAATTCATTTATGGTCATCCTATAGGGTACTTTCGTTATAGGTTTCTACCATGGTACTATGTCAATAGCGAAATCAAATATCCTATTAGGTGGTAATCTAAGTAATTCTTCCAAAAATATATCCACAAACTTCTATAAAATAGGATATTTTTTTATATCTATTTTTCTAGATTCTAGTTCTTCACCTTCTTCAACATCTTGGGAGTCTTGAGGTCCATAAATTACTAAATCATCTTGAGAAATGAATTCCTTACATTCCTCAAGTTTTTCCATTTTTATCGCAAAGAGTTGGCAACCTTTCTTCTTTTCCCTATGCATCTTCACAACAAATATTTGTCGTAACTTAACCTCTCTAGGAACTCCTTGTATTGACACCCAACTACCTAGATTGTCTAAGCATTCAACTATTTTAACATGAAAATCTACCTTGGCCCCATATTTCCATAAATAATATATCCCTATGATGACATCATAAGAACGTAAGGGAGCTACATCATACATATTTACTTCCATTGAGAAACTTGAAAGTTCAACTCTTTCCTCGAATAGACATTGACTCACTTCAGCTCTTATCTAGTTTGCATATTCTACAACCTAGGAATTTTTCATCTAGCCAACTTTCTAGATATTTGACTTGCTACTCTAGGAAAAATGAAATTTTCTGTTGTAGTAGTATCTCTTAAAATTGAAATGGGAATTCCAGACAAAGTACCTAAAAATTCTACGAGAGTTATTTAGTACTCCACTTGTCAATTATCCACAACAACATGAATCCTTTGCTGGAATGCAACTTTCTAAGGTGGAAGAGAATTTGAATGTGGTTGTGTCCTAGATGGTTTTCTCGAACAATTACTCACATAGTGATCCCCACCACATGTAAAACATCCCATCACTAGTCCTCTCCTTTTCATAGGTCTTCGAGAATTACTTTCATTTCCACTAGCATTGCTTTTGTAGTTGTTAAATTTTTTTTTTTCCCTCTTTGATCTCTCCTTCATTCACTCCAATTATTTTGGGGTACCTTATCCCCTTTCTTTTGAATTTTTTTCCCTTCACCAGGATTTCTTGGAGTTTTATTGTTCTGCAACCAAGCGAGCTTCTTTTTCTTCCTCTCCTGGTAATTTGAGATAGAATTAAGGCTTTGTTCCTGCTTAATTTCCTTCTCATACACCAAATCCATGGTAGATGGACCATGAACATCTACCTCACCACCAATTTCACATGTAGAACCATGATAAAATTTCTTATATGAAATCGCTCATCCTTCTGGTACATAGGTATGTACTTTAGAAGTCTAGTGAACTTCGCCCAATACTCATTCATTGAGGAGTCACCCTAGCTTAGGTTTTGGAAGTCAATGAGATTTTGGTCATAGAAGAGTTGGGGCAACCATTGGTTTCAGAAAATCTCTGCAAACTCATTCCACGTGAGACTTAAAGAACGAAGCCCTAGCTCCATTTTATTACTCATCAACTAGTTGGATGCTTCACCAACCAACTGAAATGCTCCCCATATGACTTTAGTGACCTTAGAGTAATTTATAATTTCGAAATACTTCCCCATTTTTGTAAGCCATGCTTCCACTGCACCTCCAATCGCACTACCCTCAAATTTTGGTGGTGTGATCTTCCTCATGTCACATTATAACTCATTTTCCAAACGCTTCCTTTTGGTTCCTTTAGAATATGATTGTGTCCTATCAATCTCTTGATCACTAGATTTAGTATGATTATGGGAATCCTCCCCTTCTTCCTCATTGTTGGGAACTTCTTCATTATTTGGGACTTCTTGATCCACTCTTTCATTTCCCTTAAATTCTTGTTCAAGGTTTCCTATTCTTGTTCTAGTTTCATCCATGATAGCCAGAATACATTCTAACTTAGCTTCGACATTCTCAAAACCTTGATCTACTTGACTTTACCCCAAGTTAGTTCTTGTCCTAACCATTTTTCCAAGAATAGTTATACCTGAAGGTTTCATTTTAATTAGATCTATTAAGGTTTTCTCAATGCTAACAACATTCCAAAACGATTTAACTTTCAAATAAGAAATTATATTTAAAGAACTCATTCATAAATTTTTACAAAGAAAGAATTTTATTATAATAAAAAATGATTTTCAATTTCCTTGAGTTTACACAAAATGACTATTTAGATAGCCTAAGGGAGTATATCCCTCTGATTCACTTTCTGGTACATAACTTCACGGGGTATAACCCTTAGAGTTTTGCTCATTTCTATCTTTGAAAGGATAATAACCTTCAGATTTGTCCTCAAACACATATTTTTGAGGTACATAACCCTTTGATTCACAACTTATGGCTATTGCAATGACTTCCACTAAGGGGATACCTTGAGGATCCCTAAATATCATGACTAGACTAACACTATATTTTGAGAGCATATCCATGGAAAGTGACAAAGGGTTTGACTTTACCGAAGAGACGGGAAGTGAGTAGTTAAAGTTGGCATCTTTCATCCTTCTCTTCTCTTGACTAATTTGCAAAAGGGAATGACTTAAAGTCTCAGTATCGTGTATTCAAATGGTGTTTTCATAATTAGTTCCCTCAATGGTACAAACAAGGGCTTCTCTTTCCTTCTTTTTCCATAGTCAACACTCATTTTCGATCACTAACTTTCTTGCAGTCATCTTGAGATGCATCATCCTAACACAAGAATTTCTGAACATTAGATTCACATAATTTTGGATTGGAAACATAGCAAGCACATATGTTCCAGAGCAGAACCTAGTAGCTTAGATACCACATGTAACATGCCCATTGTTCTACCGAGTAAATCTAACAAGTTTTACCCACATGTAATTGTCTATGCATCTAATGTAAAGCAATGAATTTTTTTCTTTTCCATTCAATAATAAATGCATCATTTGAAATATAACTTTATCCAAACTTTTATATTGCATAATCAAAGAATCATTCCAATAATATAAGTATGATTTAACTTTACATAAATATATTCAAGATAACATTTCATATTACAATTTCCATATAGATGGACACATGATTACATACATTGCTTCAACAATCTTACAAGAACTAGAAATACAAAATTTCCAAAATTTCCTCCCAAATATTGGCCACCAACTACATGAGGAGAAGCATCACTCAAGCACTTTTCTGCCAACCATGGACTAACTATGGTCCCCCTCACATCTACCAAACTGGTAGATGGACCTACCCTTCGACAAAGAGATTGGTTTGGTAATCTCATCCTTCAAATAGCCTTTTTTGAGCATAGTGATGTGTCCTACAATTCTAGAGCTACGATAATGTCTACTACCTCATATATGATTATCGTAGCCTAGAATGTAAATTGGATCACTCAGTGAACTGCCAGTGTAGACAGTGGCTACTTACACTACTTTGGGAAAATATTCATCACCTTGTAACTTCGAGTGAGGTTTTTTTAATCACCACATTTAATTGCTTGATTTTTATTGATAATTAGTATTCTATTCTAAGGTTATCCCATTTCTCATGGATTTCTCTTAACCCCATGAATAACCTTCCCATTCACTTATATCTAATGACATGCGATAAGTTCCACAATATAACTCTATCTTATGCTATGCACCTAGAGCATTTCCAAACTATGTATAGTTCTAACATTCTATGAATAGTATAAACAATGTACAATTGTATAAAAATCCCTTCTATAGTATAATGACTATATACATTTAAACCCAAAAGAAAGGTTTCCCAAAATAAGAGACAATCAAGATCTTTCAAAAGACTTGCAAGCATCAAACACACTTAAAAGACAATATTTTCAACATGATATCATAATAAACAAACTTTTCAACATAATAACAAGGGAGTAGAAATCAGTATGCCTTTTTAAAGCTCCAAATGAATAATCCTCCCTCCTAGCTTGATGGCTAAAGAACTCTTGCTACTTCCACTATGAACAACCAATATACCTCTACTAGATTCTCTCTAGATCTCTCAACAAAATAATATAAAATAACAAGCAACTCTCTCTATCTCACAATTCTCAATTCACTATCACAAAAGTTGCAGTAGAATAACACAAAGAAAATAAGAATGATAAGTGTAACAATTGGTAGAATGGGAACCTCTATTTATACTAATTTGTGAGCATTTGAAGGATACAAACAAGTAAGTATTTATGCCACCTTTCATTCTCATGCAACGAATCACTCACAAGTTTGAACCACATGACATTCCTCGCCATTTAAATCGCTGAGTCGACTTGATATTTGGGACAACAAGTTCAAAATAGGTTTCCTAATTTGAATTCCTTTATAAAACGCTACCAAGTTTTCTCTTGAATAACTCTAAATACTTATTTGCAGGCTTATACAAATTCAAAGACTTGTTTTACATTCCAATCTCTAGCAAATATGGTGCCACCTCTTTACTTTTGGTGCCACCTTCATAGCGTGGCTTTGACATAATCTATAGGTTTCTTAAACAACATTTACTTCATTCTAAAATTTTTACACAACACTAACTCATATGTGCTTTTTTCATGCTTTGACTTGGTCTTTAAAAACTTTATGCATTGACTTCTTTCATCTAAAAGTTGTGCCATATACTTTATGCGCCATATGTTACCATATGTGCTTTGCTTCATAATATTTACAATAATAATCAAAGCTATTTATGTGCTTGGGAATTATATCAATAGCTTTATTCATACATATTATATTATATTAAAAATATATATGTATATATATACACATTTATCTTTTGAAGTATATATATACATATATGTATATATATTCATTCCATAATTTTATCAATACATTTTATTAACAAACATATATTTATATTATATATAAATATAAAAAATAATAAATATATACACACACACACACGATTATATATAAATATACATATATTAATATATACGTTACTGTATCAACTTACACATATATATTAATATATGTACTACATATATATATACATAATTCCATTTCAACATCTTTATAAAACACTCATACATGCAATTCCATCGATCGACATATATACATGGAATGTATATATACATACATATATATATGTCGCTTAGTCCAATTGGTATTCCCATGCATATGGGTAATCCGTCCATGAGCATGTGTAGGTACATCTACCTACATATACTCATGTACACATTTACTCACATGCATGAGTTTACCAAAGAAATGCACATATATACATATATATATACATTAAATGCATATCTCATTGATATACAAGCAAACAATCAAGGATGTGCTTCAACACTACTTCAATACTTCATCTCATCCTCATTCCAAACAATCATGAAACAAGATTGTAAATCAACATAAACATTAATAAACAAAAAAAAAGATCACTTAGCCATTGCCCAAATTGATTTGACTTAACTAAGACCAACTAGGGTGTGAGTGTGTGAATGCTCAGTAAGGTCAAATTTAAAGGTTACCAAACCAAATTATTCTCCTAAGTGATACTTCCTCTCTCTTCCAGAGGCTTGAACTTGTTCCTGCATTTAGCGTAGTTCACCATAACAATAGTTAGCCGAATCAATGCATCATATACCTCACATACATGTCATATTCACATTATTTATTTCACATACTGAATCATAAATAATTTAATTGAATCAAACTTTCATTCAACATATTTCCATCAGAATTCATAAATAAAACACATTCTCATTTATTGAAGCAATTTACCAAACTAGGTAATAGTAAATAGATAATAACACACAGTGTGTAACATATATATAGTGCGTGGCTTACAAAGGCCATTGGCTTAAACAAAATCCAACATAATATAAATATAAGGCTATGATTATAAAGCACATGAGATAGTTAAAAGGTAGTGCATGGATGTGTATTTAAGCCAACAACATAGCAAGAGTATGTTGCACCATAATGAGCATAAGAGAAAGAAGTGAATGCAACACATAGTATGTTTTGGGATGCAAATTAAATAATTTTAAGTAGAAAAGGTAAAGGGCTACGTGGCATTGGAAATATATATTTGAGAAAGCATATTGAATGCATACCATATAAGCTGGAAATATGTGATGAAAAAATACAATATTTATAGCATAATGAATGCCATAAAGGTTGCGATGGAGAGATATCACATTTTCGATTGCTAAGTATTAATTAATAAAAGGATAGAATCCACACACATATCTAAATATGCAATATAGTGAATAAGGCCATGCATAGTAAATAGCGCATACACATTTTATATGACATTTTTTAATAAAATTAAAATGGAGTTCTAATAGTTGCACTGAGAAAAAGTATGAAGAGGAATTTAAAAGTCAAAGAGGCTAAGTAATAGGAAGACAACACAACATAATTAAGAGGTGTAAAGTATGTAACACTATGATAAACCAAATAGAATTCTAACACTCAGCCTTTTGAGAGCATGAGACTTTGTCAATAGAGTTGGATGAGGTAGTCGACTTATATTGCAAAAAGGAAACCTATAGGTTTCATTTTCTAAGTTTAAATAATTGTTGTCACCAAGATATGGGCAACCCATTATTAACAAAAAAGTTGGACTTTGTATGTTTTTGCAAGCTACTATTTTAATCAACCACCTCTCATCTTTTGAACCTAGTCGATGCATTTAGAATAGGAAGGTGATGGATTTGGTAGCTTATTTGTAGCATTAAGATGCTAATATTTTAGTATATATAGAGGTATCCTCTCTACCCTTTGTTACAAATATTCATTCTAATTTATTTATCTGACATTCTACTGTACTTTTTTTTGCAAGCGTATTTCTAAGAGTTTTTGGTGAGAAAGATAGTTGTATGTGAATTTGCAATTGTTGAGAGTTCTTTGAGAAGATGCTAGAGTTAGGAGATAGGTTAAGTTTGGAAGGAGTAGTAAGAGAGATTGTGGAGATTGAGCTTGGAAAGTAGTAATGTTAGTTGGGCTATAATTCCAGGCATGCTAATTTCAATTACTTTATTCTTTTAAGTTAAATGTTACTTGTTTGAGAATACCTTTGTTTGGGAAATGATGATTTTAAATGCTTGTTAAGTTTCTTTGTGAACTTAGTTTATTTCTTACTTTGGATAAGCTTGCATGATTCTTTGAAAAGTCTTGTTTTGGTGAAACCCTATTTATTTAGAATATACATATATATTATATATGGAATTTGAGTGGTTATGTTGTTATTATGAACTATACTTAGTTTGTTTAGACTATACATAAGTTGCATAAGTTGTGAGGTATGAAAATTAATAATACATTGAAGTGCTATCTCAAATTTGTTAGCTTATGATGTTGGGTAAAATTTTGTGGATAGTGAAGGAAAGATAGCATGATAGATAGCATGATAGACATGTCATCATTGATAGTTTGAACGATGTTGATAATCTATACTTGATTGATTACTCATATCACCTTGAAGGTACGAGAAAAGTATTTTTCCCTAGGGTTAGGGTGTATACTTGATTGTTATAACAATATTAAACATTAAGGTTGAAAAATGTATTTTCTGGTTATTCTATTTTCTTATTTTTTATTAAGAGTTTATTCCTATTCATGTAATTCTAAAAGAGGACTCACGTTTTGGAAACCCAAAGTGTATTGTGAAGAGGACTATGGGTGTAGAAGCACAAACTCCTTGAAAGTTGATAATGTCCTCCAGTTATATGTAAATGTAGTAAGCATTGTAAACATGTGAATATTTGAGTCATATTGAATAGGTTTTAAGATTTTTTATGATCACTTGATCAGTGATTATACTCTAAAATGAAGTCATTTTTTGTTGAGATTCTACTTTTGGATTGGAGTTTGAAATGGTGGGTTTTGGGTGCTTTCTATTCAAATGGGGGTTCACCAATAATTTACTATAAATAGAAAGGGAAAAATGGTGTATAAAGCACCTATCTCCCACTATCTCATTAGGAAAAAGAGATCCCTTAAGCCAAGGTTGACTTTCATCCCTTAGGTGAGTAATCCTTGAAGGGGATATTGATGTTTTCCTTATGATCTAGGACGAGGAACTTTTTCTAAAACAACACTTTTGGGAGAAAGATTAAAAATAGTAAATAGACCAAAAAATGCAAAGTAACACATGAAATCACAAGATTAAACCTTAATCTAATGAAATCTACAACTTTCAAGTAGATCTGAGAAGGTTTTATATTTTTGCACCTGTCATCAAAATGTTGTTGTTGAGTGTCCTTTGGGACTCATTCACCCAAGGGTGAGTGGGTCTTTGTAGGGATTTCTGAAATCAATTTCTAGGTCCTTTGGTACTATGTTTGCACTCCTGAATTCTCTAGATTTCACAGTCAGAAAGTTGGAAATGAATTCTAAAAGAGTTTTTGTGGCTTGATGACAACTTTGACAACTTTTCCAAATTTTCTCTTTAAAATATCTTCAATCCTTCTTCAACCTAAGATCTGCAAAACACACAAGAGGGAAAAATTGTTTGTTTTTGGTGAATGGGGGTTTTCCTTGGTCAAACCCTATTTTGCTAATTAAACATTGAATTGAAACAATGAAACATGAAAGGAATGATGAATGAACAAATGATATGTTGCAACTCACCAAACCCTTGATTTGAAACCCTTGAAGGATTGCAACTAAGTAGATCTCTCCAAGGTCTTGATCTTGCATGAAGTGGCTTGATTGATGATGTGATCTTGATACTTGAAATTTTTGACTTGAATGCTTGAAACCTACATCACAATGCTACTCCAAAAACATGCACGATGCTTGATAGCTTTGACAAGATGTTTGAGAAATGCTTGAGAAATTTTCTCTTGAACACCTTTGGAAATAATATTAGCTTTTGAAAAGTTCACCTCTTGCTAGATAGATTTGAATTCATAAAAGGACTAGGTATTTATAGATAATTTTCTAATTTCCTAAAAATTAAACATTACAAGCCAACATTTGAATCTGAATTTGGGATCATAAAAAGGCCGCCATAAACATATTTAAAATTTTAATTTAGCAACTAAAGGGGACCATTTCACCCAAGGGTGAATGGATCCTAACCTAAATTTCCAGGACCTATTCATTTTGGGGTGATAAAAATAATAAATGTATTAATTAAATAATAATTCCCCTTTCAAAAATTGTAATTAATTAGGCTTGTATATGCAAAATTTAGGCAATTAGAGGTTTGATTAAGTCCAATTTATTAAGGTACCCAAACACACTGTGAAAATTTAAAGTAGATTTTTTGACACTATATTTAGCCCCCACTTTAGTGAGAGGATGAGCCCTACACTTAAAATCACACTAAAGTAGTCAAACAAGCGTTAAGATAGGTCTAATTATACAAATGTTGGAAAGATAAGACAACAAAGGTCAAGGAGGATCAAGCCCCAAAGATCTAAGATCTCACAAAAAAACAACAAAGGCACAAAGAGACACATGCCTATGTTAAATATGCATCAACAAGACAAGATACACAAGCATACAACACTAAAATTAGGGGAAGAGAAAAAGGGGTGGATCAAGCCTCGACTGTTTTTCCATCTGGTATGGATCAAGCCTTAGTTGTTTGTCCAAAAACTTTTACAATTGGAAACCCATTGTCCACTATGCAAACCAAATGCACTCACATGGGCTAGTGAAAAATATTTTGTCCACTAGGTGAGCCCCAAAAAAGTGGCTAATGGGAATTCATGCCAAGTCTAGGCTCCCATTGTACTAACCATACCAAAGTTATACCTCCTAATAACTTTGATAAGGTGCCACACAAATGGTCACAAGGCTAGAAAGTTGCATTATGCTAAGCACTCATGAAAAAGGTCATACTGGAAAGCAAGTTGTGTTATGCTTGGTGGCCTTGAGAAAAATAAAAGCTCCACTGGCAAGCAAGTTGTGTTATTCTTGGTGGCCTTGACACATGCAATAGGATATTCAAAGGGGTTTTTCTTAGTTCATGAAAGGTCTCACCTTAGGGAACATTGTTCCTAATGTCTCCAAGAGAGGACTAGTCGAGGATAAAAGATTCATAACTTAGGGAATGCAATATGTAGCATCACCACTAAGAGGAATATCATCTGCTCAGAAAGGTCACAATATTTAAGGACACCAAACACAATGACACTACCAAGAAGACACATCACATGAAGTAATAATACCACACTTTGAAGCAAACAATGAGTGGGGAAACATATGCCCCCACTTCAAAGAAATTGCTAAACACCATGTTGTTAGCAATTACTTGAAAGTAGATTATGATAAATGCCAATACATGAGAGATTTATTTAAAAATCCCTATGTAAAAATTGTTTCTGAGATAGATCTAAGCCATTTAAAGGAGAGTTTCCCCCATATACAGTCCTAAGATAACACATAAGGGATCCATGGATTTGGGGTCAACGTTTGTCATTGTTGCAGTGAAATAATCAAGCTCCGAACTATCATCATTTCCTAAATGATTCATGGAACAACAAACACAAAGGAAGAATGACACATAGAGAGAGCACACAAAGAAGCTTTTGGTTCAACATGGAAGAGACCCAAATGTCTCAACGTCTTGCATCATCCCCAAAAGGAAAACATAAGACAAAAGATAAAGGTTACGACATATAGAAGAATGTAGATACAAATAGGAGAATGTCAAACAGATTCACTTCCTTTGTATCCTTGTACCAATGGAGTGACAAGGGTCATCCAAAGTAGGCTCACAAACATATAAAGACATGCGAAGCAACATAGTACGAGGGATCAAATTACACACATGCAATCACAAAGAACATGAAGACAAAGATAATACTAGTATGACACATGCGATTTAACCTATAGTAGGTCATTCACATCCCAATATTGTTCATCATATGCAGAAGGCAGACAACTAGCCAAAGGGACAACAAGTGTTTTACTAGGAGCATCACTAGGTTCAACATGTGGTGAGTCACTCTTATTAGGAGGTCCATCACATTTGTTATCATCTAAGATCATGGAAGAGGAAAACAATAAATTGTGCTCATTATGCACTTCCTCATCATTTTTAGCAATCTCATCATCATCATCCAAGTTAATCATAACAAGAGGCCTAATGAGAATGTCCATAGAATTTTCTTGGTTTTTTTTGTTGTTGTGGAAAAGGTGGAGCATCATCATGCTTTGTTTCAATTGTTGTTTGATTTTTATTTTCTATTTTATTGTCTTATTTTAGTGTACGAGCAATAGAATGATGTCTACGCCTACGCTCTTTAGCATTTCTATTTATTTTTGCATGATTTTCAAGTTGTGATTATGTAGGAGTGGGTTTATCAACCATAGGTTTCTTTTCTTCCCACAAGGGAGGAACAGAAGGAACCATGGAAGATTTTTCAACCACTTTCTCTTTAGCTTTATAAACTTGTTTGATCTTAGGAGTGACAAATGAACTTATATTGTTATCTCTTGGTCTTTTGTAGGAAATAGGCAAAGGATTTATCATGGGTTGGTCTTGGTTACTTAGAAGGGATTTTGGTTAAATCATGGTTTCATCTATGATAGGAGGCTCAATCATGGGTTGAGGCATGTTGCTAAGGGATGATTCTTCTATGTGCTTTGCCTTAAAGTTTTGATAGGATTTGAAAAAGAAGTCCTCATGAGATCTAATAGGTTCCATAGGTTTGAGCCAAAATAAATCCAATGAGAAATTCCTAGGGAAGACAAAGGATTACAACCACTATGGTGCATAGTAAATATATCATTGCTAAATGGATACTTTAAACATTTATGCACTACTGATGGGATGACATCTGTGGAGCATAGCCATGGGTAACCAAGCTTCACATGAAATTGGTTTGATGATGGGATGATGGAGAATGATACATTCAATTTTTTCAGTCCAACTTGTAAAGGAAGAGTTATTGAACCTATCATAGGGAAAGCAAAACCATTATGCATTTTGATACATGCTTTCGGTTGTTCATAAAAATATTGATAAAGTTCATGCACAAATAAGAATTCCTCGGTGATCACATTCTCTACACACATGAGATAAATTAATATCCCATTAGTGTTATAAATCTAAAATAGATTGAATAAACCAAAAACTTTATAAGAGAAAATCAAAGCTACATAAAATGGAAAAACATAAAGAATGCACACCAGAACTTTGAGAGATTATGCAATGTCAATATGAAAAAATTGCTTTAAGATCTTCCAATCTGAAAAAATACAATGCAAGATTATTGCACGAATGGATGCAAATACAAGATAGGTAGTGAGTTTATATAGAACTTAGGAGAGGAGGTAGGTGGAAAATTAAACCAATAGGAATCAACCACAAAAAAGTGGAGATGGAAGTCCTCAATCTTCAAAATTGCATAATAAAACACTGTGTGACTAGATACTAGCCACCAAACGAGGAAGGAGGAAACATCGTCTGGCTATAACAATAGCCCTCATGTGGTGCAGAGTGAGCATGCCATCCACATGACCTAGAGTGTGCTCCTCGGCTACACTCTGCCTCACGTCGTCATGCGACATGGTCATATGCCAGCCGGAGAAGGCACGCACTGACATATGCCGCATGGCGATGTGTCTGTGGCTCCACGGAAGTAGGCACGCGCAGACACACCCCGCATAGCAATACCTCATGGAGAAGGCACATGCAGGTACTCACCGTAGCCAGAGGTATACATGGCAAGGATATACCCATATGCTAACTAACCCAAACACTATCGAAAGCAAACATGAGTATCCCTCTACAAGTGTGTGAGGCCCCATTACACTCATCACACAAGTAGGCTATCATAACACAATCTCATAGTGCGCCTTCACATGTCTATGCACGTGGCATCGTGTCCTCAAGCCCAGCTCGCTACCATCAGCAACACGTCATCATCACCAGCACTGTGTCGGAACCTCAGTGGAGTGTGGCATCGTATCCATTGCATCATGTCGAAACATGTGCAGATACAGTGTATGCAATGCATATATGAGCATATCAATATAGGGCTACTCGAGCTTCACCTCTCATACGAAAGAGGTTGACTCGCTAATGCCAGGTCAACATCCCTATGGACGGCCATGCATAAACTAACAATCCAATGCTGCTATACTCAAAACTGTGGGGTTTAGGCTAGCACATATGGATCAAGTACCCTAATCCATCATAAGGGGAAGTAGTGAGTATGTTTCCTCGGGATCGGTTGAGCTAAGACTACTCTGCGTCGCAATATGCGTATGCTACACACTCCACCCAAGGAACTTTGTGGCTGCTACCTTCCCTTCACATATTGAGGGACTAGAGAACCAAAAGAAAAGAATCCATGAAACTAGCTTTTGGCTACTCTTATATGTATAGATTTTCAACCACACGTGGGTTGGCCCTCAATCAGGTAACAAACATACAAACACACATAATGGTATGGTTAATCCCACACCAAATACAACATATTCAGAACGGATGGGTACACCGTATCTCCATCCTAAGACCTATGGGTTATGGGCCCACAAAGCAAGTACAGGGTATTCACAACACTACACTAATGCATAGTTACTGGTTTCTCACATTTACAAGGGAAGTACAATTACATACATAATTTCCACAAGTACACTTACTTTCCAACAACTACGTGGTTCAAATCTTTACATCCTTTCCACAATCCAACATGATCATCGTGATCACTTAAGAACTTCACTTAACAAATTCACTAGGACAACATAATGGGCTCATTTGAAACCAGAGTGCCCAGTATATGAACCTGGTGCTCTGATACCAAGTTGTAACGCCCATCGTGCAAACCCCATAGAACAAACATTGCAATTTTTTTTTAAAAAATAATACATAAAGTAAACATGCATTTGTACATTAATTACATTTACATATTAATTACATATACATTGCACACTAACAACTTAACGTTACATTCTCTGGGGCACGCGAGGTTACTTCACAAAAAAACTAATAACAAAAGTAAAAGATAATAAGTAACATATCCATTAACATTATAAACCATGAATAAGAATACATCCAATAACCAAGAGTGAGAATATTAATACATCACATAATACAATCATAATGAATCTCTTTTAACAAGTTACAATTGATCCTAACTATTACATCATCATTTTAATATTACATTACAAGCTC
This sequence comes from Sequoia sempervirens, assembly GCA_007258455.2. Classification (NCBI taxonomy): domain Eukaryota; kingdom Viridiplantae; phylum Streptophyta; class Pinopsida; order Cupressales; family Cupressaceae; genus Sequoia; species Sequoia sempervirens. The sequence continues at coordinate 47,978 of VDFB02371738.1, read as the reverse complement.
TTGATTAATAATCACATTAAATTTCCCAAACATGTGGGATAATATAAATACAATGAAATCTGAATTACAAAGGAACACTGGTGCAACACCAATTGCAGAAATGCTAAGAAGATAGACTGCCTGATGGGGAACCCAACGGGTGAGGAGCACATTCCACCCAACCATGTGAATTATGAATAACTCACCCCCCGTGCTCAGAGGTGACAAGGAAGTTAACTCGACCATGATTGTCAAACCGACTCCATGAACAACATAGTACAAATACAATTACAACTCAAGGTTACAATAACATAGACCACAACATTCACGAGTCAATAAGATAAAGATAAGAAACTCGCAACAATTAATCAAAGCAATGACAATTAAACAAGTCCAAAGAACATTCATAAATCATTCTCAAAAAAATCTGAAACACATTAAGCATACAACTTCCAAAACACATTTCCAGAAGAACTGATACAACATTCAAAATACAATTCCAAATAAATCTGAAACAATAATTAGAACATTATTCCATATAAATCTGAAACAACAATTCAGTACACAATTCCAGAGGCAACAAGAAACAAGGCAAACGGGTGTCTAGTGGAGAGTTTCATCGCATAGCTCTCATGGGATCTCCTGGCCCTTCCTCCAACTGAGGCACCAGCCCCCATGAAGAGCCACTCTCCCTAAGACCCCTAACATAAAACAAATCCAGGCAAGGGTTGTACTCAACAGATAAAGCACATAACTCAAAACCAAGCCACACGAGGCATAACTCATCTCACGATAATTCATAACAAAATTCAACAACCCGTACAACCCTTCCATCAAAAAACCAATAAGTCACAACTCCAAAAGTGTAATCAAGACGAGGATAACATTCAAAATTAAACATGCCTCTGGAACAAAGTTTCACAAATTACAACCGGGTTCCCACATCGACTAAAAGCCAAAAATAACAAAATAACCAATTTCCTAGGATTTCAGGTTCCAAACCACATAATCAACCTTTCATTTTATCATACAATCTCACACTAATTTCGACATGAAATTTTGAAATAATAAAAGTTCAAGGATAAAAAAATCATTTCCCATAATACTTTATTTCATTTTATTTTATTTTTACAATAATCCATGAAATCAAATTGCACAATTTAAACGTTATATGAATCACTACATAAATACACATCCTATATATATATATATATAAAATAACACAATAAATTTTTAAAAAAAATAATAATATATTTTATTTAACAATAATTAAATTTTTTTTTTAAAAAAATACAAAATATAATACATACATATATATATAATTTTAAAACCAAAACATACCAAGTGGGGCTGTCGTATGGGGACTGCGCAGCAGTCCCCACGGCCTGTTGTACCAGCAATCCGTGTGGACTGCTATGCAGTCTGCGGGCTCCAATGGGTGGGGGGAAGAGTACGGCACTGCCGTCCCTTCTTCCTCCCCATAAAAACTTTAATTCCGATAAATTTTTTTTCAATAAAATTTCTTTTATAATTTTTTTTTATAAGAATTAAAAATTCATCCTTTCTCACAGGTACGGACGCTGACAATCTCAAAAGAAATTTAAATAAAATACAAGATACAAAATTCATTAAAGTATATTCAATATATAATATATATATATATATATAAAAGCACTACAATTTATATATATTTTCTTTTTTTCAGAATTCACCAACAGAAGGGTTTACAGGCAGACTACACAATCGTATATATATATATATACATATATATATAAATAATATTTATACTTATTTATAAAACTTCAAATCTATTGCTTCAAAGGAAATCATATTTATTTATTTTTCTCTAATTCGAACACAATCAAGTTGGATAATTTTTAAAGAAAAATCCATGATATATTTAAACAATCAGATGGGAAAAACACAAATGTTTTCAAATCAACTGGATTTTCTCCATACGATTTGCTATTCCTTAAAATCTAATTTCCAAGATTTTCGTTCTCTTTCACAGAATATTATATTTAACTAAATCTCAGCCAGATGTTTCTTTTGCAACACAGATTCATTCAAGACATAATTTCCTATTTCTTTTGTAGATTTAGAGAAATCAAAGGTGGAGAAGGGAACCTGGAGTCCTACGCTTATTTGAGAATCTGATGATGTTTGCTTGTTTCTGATGGCCTTTATGACGAGCTTCTCATTTCGGCTTCAAAATCTCCTCTACAGAATTATGTGCTCAAACTCGAATCCGATTATTTGTTCAGAAGACTCTCCAGAATAACACCAGCAAAAAGATTGACAATCCCTTTCTAAAACTCTCCTCAAAATATAGCAAACAAAAAAATGAAATTATCTTTTTCCCAAACTTCAGAAGATTCAAAAATACATAACCATTAACTTGTGCAACTTTTGTCTCAATAATCCTCTGTGTGTCAAAACCCTCCAAAAATTTCAATTAAAAATAAAAGATATTACCAATTTCTTTCAAAAGCTCTCAAAAATCATAAATAAAAGAAATTATATTTTTAAAAGCAAGCTTTTCAGTCAGATCTAAGTTCTCATTCGTTCTCACAACTTTTTTCATTCTTTTATTTATTTATTTTTCTATTTTCAATACTTTTTGTTTTAATTTCCATTTTTTACAACTTTACTTGCAAAGCACATTATCTAATTAATTTAAATAATTTATTCTAACAATTATCCTCAACAAGATAATTAATTAAAATAATAAACACAATTTAATATTTAATTAACATTTAATAAAATACATGATTTTTAAAAAATAAATAAAACATTTAAATATTTAAATACAATTTAATCTAACATTTTAATAAACAATATTACCCTAATTTAATTAATTCAATCACAACTTATAAAATACCAACATAAATAATGTACGACAAAACACAAACGACGACCACAAGAACGACAATTACAAGAACGCACAAAACCATTTAAACTAGATGGTCTGACATCATGGGATGGGATGACTTCATTGCCACCTCTGTTTCAACATTATACCGTTGGGTTATAGGTGCTCGCCCTGTCCTGCCAAAGCAGGTGGAATTGAGACTATGTACCTGCAATCCCTACATACAAACAATGTTGTGCACAATATATCTATTTAAATACAAGCACCTCGTGAGAAGGAATCGTAGCGTAGCAGGGCACTCGTGAACAAGTGATGCTACGCCATCCCCTCACCATAACCACATTAGCAACTACAACATTGAATATAAAACATCACTAAGATATACAAATCACCTCATATCATCATGAACAATTACTAATTCACTGCATCACCACCTAATACTACATCTATATAAAAGCATCACCAATTAAATGCAATCATAATATAATATCATACTCACAAAATACCATTAGAAGCTCTTGTCCCATCTTCTTCTTCTGATTCCTTAGCTAGACTACCTGCACATCCCAGGTGAGAATGGAGGGGTACTACATCCTCCCCCCCTAAAACTCGACTTACTCCTGGAAGTCACATGGCTCAAAATGGAAACATAACCACAATAGTACCAAAATTTCTCTAATCTATAATTGATGTACACCCTCTTTCTGAATCATTACAATTAGAATCACTATCTGGCTTCACATTTGAAAATAATATCTTCTTAACTACTTTTATTTATAAATCCTTACATCTCTTACAATAACATACTTGGTTTCAACACTAATAACAAAGCAAGTACTCCTATTAACTCAATTTTCCATTTACACAACAAACATCTTCAAAATATCATAGAAGGAAAACACATCAAATGATTACTTGAAATTAACAAAAATACACACCATATCATGTTTCAGTAACATATTTTAAGTCACAATTTACGATTCTCAATAATATCCAATCTATTTTATACCACAGAGTCACAATATACCCACATTTAAGACAACATGGTTATCCCTCTTTTACATCAATAGGCACAAAATATAAGAAATATTCTTCTAACACATACATACACAGTCACATCACTGTGAACCACATAACAAGGCTACACAAGGGTCCATCTGGATGCCAGAAAGTAGCATACTAAACCATGAACAAAATCCTTAAGCCAAGAGCCAAAATTCCATCTCACATAAACCATACCTCACACTCAGTGGCTTGATGGTGTTAGGCCACACTCACATGGCGAGACCATCCAAACAAGACCATTATGACCCATCTCTTGTTGTACAAGGTGGTTAGCCTCCGATAGATAGTCATCACACATAGGTGGGTAGTGGGTCCTAGCTGTAAAATAGCCTCACATACCCCCATCCTCGAGGTTCCCTGCGTCTACTTCCTCGTATACACTCACCAAGTCTGCCTCATACGCCCTTGGAGAGGAATCACAATACGACACATGGCCGACCTCAAAAGCAACAAGGATAAACTAGTTTAGCCACCAAAGTCATAAAACAAACATCAAATTAGATTCAATTTCAACAGTAAAGCAAGAAATGTGCACAATGTCAACACTAAATCAAATGTAACCACGAGGGCTACGAGAGAATAAGTCACAAAGTGTGGCTAAACCATTACAATCAAACATAAACAAAATGTTAGCCTTCAAGGTCAATTGAAAATCATCAACAATCATAAAGGAAGTCCTCAATCTTCAAAATTGCACAATACAACACTGTGTGACTAGATACTAGCCACCAAACGAGGAAGGAGGGAACATCGTCCGGCTATAACAATAGCCCTCATGTGGTGCAGAGTGAGCATGCCATCCACATGACCTAGAGTGTGCTCCTCGGCTACACTCTGCCTCGCATCGTCACGCGACATGGTCATATGCCAGCTGGAGAAGGCATGCACCGATGCTGCATGGCGATGTGTCTGTGGCTCCGCAAAAGTAGGCACGTGCAAACACACCCCACATAGCGATACCTCGTGGATAAGGCACACACAAGTACTCACCGTCGCCAGAGGTATACATGGCAAGGATATACCCATATGCTAACTGGCCCAAACACTATCAAAAGAAAACATGAGTATCCCTCTACAAGTGTGTGAGGCCCCATTACACTCATCACACAAGTAGGCTATCATAACACAATCTCATAGTGCGCCTTCACGTGTCTATGCACATGGCATTGTGTCCTCGAGCCCAACTCACTACCATCAGCAACACATCATCATCACCAGCACTGTGTCAGAACCTCAGTGGGGTGTGGCATCGTATCCATTGCATCATGTCCGAACATGTGCAGATACGGTGTATGCAATACATATATGAGCATATCAATATGGGGCTACTCGAGCTTCACCTCTCATACGGACGAGGTTGACTCGCTAATGCTAGGTCAACGTCCCTATGGACGGCCATGCATAAACTAACAATCCAATGCTGCTATACTCAAAACTGTGGGATTTAGGCTAGCACATATGGATCAAGTACCCTGATCTATCATAAGGGGAAGTAGTGAGTATGTTTCCTCGGGATCGGTTGAGCTAAGACTACTCTGCATCACAATATATGCTACACACTCCGCCCAAGGAACTTTGTGGCTGCTACTACCCCTTCACAGATTGAGGGACTAGAGAACCAAAAGAAAAGAATCCATGAAACTAGCTTTTGGCTACTCTTATATGTATAGATTTTCAACCACACGTGGGTTGGCCCTCAATCAGGTAACAAACATACAAACACACATAATGGTATGGTTAATCCCACACCAAATACAACATATTCAGAATGGATGGGTACACCGTATCTCCATCCTAAGACTTGTGGGTTATGGGCCCACAAAGCAAGTACGGGGTATTCACAACACTCAACTGATGCACAATTACTGGTTTCTCACATTTACAAGGGAAGTACAATTACATACATAATTTCCACAAGTACACTTACTTTCCAAACACTACGTGGTTCAAATCTTTACATCCTTTCCACAATCCAACATGATCATCGTGATCACTTAAGAACTTCACCTAACAAATTCACTAGGACAACATAATGGGCTCATTTGAAACCAGAGTGCCTAGTATATGAACCTGGTGCTCTGATACCAAGTTGTAACGCCCATCGTGCAAACCCCAGAGAACAAACATTGCAATTTTTTTTAAAAAAATAATACATAAAGTAAACATGCATATTTACATTAATTACATTTACATATTAATTACATATACATTGCACACTAACAACTTAACGTTACATTCTCTGGGGCACGCGAGGTTACTTCGCAAAACAACTAATAACAAAAGTAAAAGATAATAAGTAACATATCCATTAACATTATAAACCATGAATAAGAATACATCCAATAACCAAGAGCGAGAATATTAATACATCACATAATACAATCATAATGAATCTCTTTTAACAAGTTACAATTTATCCTAACTACCACATCATCATTTTAATATCACATTACAAGCTCTTGATTAATAATTACATCAAATTTCCCAAACGTGTGGGATAATATAAATACAATGAAATCTGAATTACAAAGGAACACTGGTGCAACACCAACTGCAGAAATGCTAAGAAGATAGATTGCTGGATGGGGAACCCAATGGGTGAGGAGCACGTTCCACCCAACCATGTGAATTATGAATAACTCACCCCCTGTGCTCAGAGGTGACAAGGAAGTTAACTCGACCATGATTGTCAAATCGACTCCATGAACAACATAGTACAAAGACAATTACAACTCAAGGTTACAATAACATAGACCACAACATTCACGAGTCAATAAGATAAAGATAAGAAACTCGCCACAATTAATCAAAGCAATGACAATTAAACAAGTTCAAAGAACATTCATAAATCATTCTCAAAAGAATCTGAAACACATTAAGCATACAACTTCCAAAACACATTTCCAGAAGAATTGATACAACATTCAAAATACAATTCCAAATAAATCTGAAACAATAATTAGAATATTATTCCATATAAATATGAAACAACAATTCAGTACAAAATTCCAGAGGCAACAAGAAACAAGGCAAACAGCTGTCTAGTGGAGAGTTTCATCGCATAGCTCTCATGGGATCTCCTGGCCCTTCCTCCAACTGAGGCGCCGGCCCCCACGAAGAGCCACTCTCCCTAAGACCCCTAACATAAAAAAAATCCAGGCAAGGGTTGTACTCAATAGATAAAGAACATAACTCAAAACCAAGCCACGCGAGGCATAACTCATCTCGCGATAATTCATAACAAAATTCAACAACCCGTACAACCCTTCCATCAAAAAACCAATAAGTCACAACTCCAAAAGTGTAATCAAGATGAGGATAACATTCAAAATTAAACATGCCTTTGGAACAAAGTTTCACAAATTACAACCGGGTTCCCACATCGACTAAAAGCCAAAAATAACAAAATAACCAATTTCCTAGGATTTCAGGTTCCAAACCACATAATCAACCTTTCATTTTATCATACAATCTCACACTAATTTCGACATGAAATTTTGAAATAATAAAAGTTCAAGGATAAAAAAATCATTTCCCATAATACTTTATTTCATTTTATTTTATTTTTACAATAATCCATGAAATCAAATTGCACAATTTAAACGTTATATGAATCACTACATAAATACACATCCTATATATATATATATATAAAATAACACAATAAATTTTTAAAACAAATAATAATATATTTTATTTAACAATAATTAAATTTTTTAAAAAAAAATATATAATACATATATATATATATAATATTTTAAAACCAAAACAAACCAAGTGGGGTTGTCGTATGGGGACTGCGCAACAGTCCCCACGGCCTGCCGTACGCAATAGTCCATATGGACTGCTGCGCACAGCAGTCCGTGTGGACTACTGTGCAGTCCGCGGGCTCCAATGGGTAGGGGAAAGGGTACGGCACTGCCGTCCCTTCTTCCTCCCCATAAAAACTTTAATTCCTATATTTTTTTTTTAATAAAATTTCTTTTATAAATTTTTTTTATAAGAATTAAAAATTGTCCTTTCTCACAGGTACGGACGCCGACGATCTCAAAAGAAATTTAAATAAAATACAAGATACAAAATTCAGTAAAGTATATTCAATATATATATATATATATATATATATATATATATATATATATATATATATATATATATATATATATATATATATATATATATATATATATATATAAGCACTACAATTTATATATATTTTCTTTTTTTCAGAATTCACCAACAGAAGGGTTTACAGGCAGACTACACAATCGTATATATATATATAAATAATATTTATACTTATTTATAAAACTTCAAATCTATTGCTTCAAAGGAAATCATATTTATTTATTTTTCTCTAATTCGAACACAATTAAGTTGGATAATTTTTAAAGAAAAAACCATGATAAATTTAAACAATCAGATGGGAAAAACACAAATGTTTTCAAATCAACAGGATTTTCTCCATACGATTTGCTATTCCTTAAAATCTAATTTCCAAGATTTTTGTTCTCTTTCATAGAATATTATATTTAACTAAATCTCAGCCAGATGTTTCTTTTGCAACACAGATTCATTCAAGACATAATTTCCTATTTCTTTTGCAGATTCAGAGAAATCAAAGGTGGAGAAGGGAACCTGGAGTCCTGTGCTTATTTGAGAATCTAATGATGTTTGCTTGTTCCCGATGGCCTTTACGATGAGCTTCTCGTTCCGGCTTCGAAATCTCCTCTACAAAATTATGTGCTTGAACTCGAATCTGATTATTTGTTCAGAAGACTCTCCAGAATAACACCAGTAAAAAGATTGACAATCCCTTTCTAAAACTCTCCTCAAAATATAGCAAACAAAAAAATGAAATTATCTTTTTCCCAAACTTCAGAAGATTCAAAAATACATAACCATTAACTTGTGCAACTTTTGTCTCAATAATCCTCTGTGTGTCAAAACCCTCCAAAAATTTCAATTAAAAATAAAAGATATTACCAATTTCTTTCAAAAGCTCTCAAAAATCATAAATAAAAGAAATTATATTTTTAAAAGAAAGCTTTTCAGTAAGATCTAAGTTCTCATTCGTTCTCACAACTTTTTCATTCTTTTATTTATTTATTTTTCTATTTTCAATACTTTTTGTTTTAATTTCCATTTTTTACAACTTTACTTACAAAGCACATTATCTAATTAATTTAAATAATTTATTCTAACAATTATCCTCAACAAGATAATTAATTAAAATAATAAACACAATTTAATATTTAATTAACATTTAATAAAATACATGACTTTTTAAAAATAAATAAAACATTTAAATATTTAAATACAATTTAATCTAACATTTTAATAAACAATATTACCCTAATTTAATTAATTCAATCACAACTTATAAAATACCAACATAAATAATTTACGACAAAACACAAACGACGACAACAAGAACGAAAATTACAAGAACGCACAAAACCATTTAAACTAGACGGTCTGACATCATGGGACGGAATGACTTCATTGCCACCTCTATTTCAACATTATACCGTTGGGTTATAGGTGCTCGCCCTGTCCTACTGAAGCAGGTGGAATCGAGACTATGTACCTGCAATCCCTACATACAAACAATGTTGTGCACAATATATCTATTTAAATACAAGCACCTCGTGAGAAGGAATCGTAGCGTAGCAGGGCACTCGCGAATGAGTGATGCTACGCCATCCCCTCACCATAACCACATTAGCAACTACAACATTGAGTATAAAACATCACTAAGATATACAAATCACCTCATATCATCATGAACAATTACTAATTCACTGCATCAGCACCTAATACCGCATCTATATAAAAGCATCACCAATTAAATGCAATCATAATATAATATCATACTCACAAAAATACCATTAGAAGCTCTTGTCCCATCTTCTTCTTCTGATTCCTTAGCCAGAATACCTGCACATCCCAGGTGAGAATGGAGGGGTACTACACCACCAAAAGTTGAGAGTAGTTCCACCCTTTAAGGAAGGGAACAACTCATCACTTATCTCCTAGCTATTAAATAATAAACTTACTTTATTATCCTAAGCAAGCTTAATTAAGTGTAGGAAAAACCTAGGACTAAGGGAAAATAAATTAACCCACTAGGAAAATAAAAACCTACACCAACACCCCCCATTAAGCACAACTTAAGAGGATGTAAAAGATGATGGGTCCTAGAAAATGAGGCCATGTTAGGTACCCATGTACAAATGCAATGTAGAGAAATCTCTCACAACCAAAGAAAAGGAGAAAACCCAATGGGACAAAACTCCTCCCCAAAAGAGAGATGAAAAAAGAAAAGGACTAAGTACCTCCCCATGGATGATACCAACCACACCCCAAGAAAAGCTCGCAAATGAAGGAAATTTCTTTCAGTGAAGGGTTTGGTGAAGATGTCTACAGTCTGATCTAATGTCGGACAATACTTGAGATCAATGATCTCACTATGAATTAGCTCCCAGATGTAGTGCATGTGGATCTCAATTTGCTTTGTCTGTTGATGATGGACTGGATTGTGAGAGATCTAAATCACACTCTGGTTGTCACAATGGATAACTGTGGTCTTCCGTAAGGGAATTCCAAACTCAGTGAGAATGTTTTGAAGCCGGATGGCGTCAGTAGCAACATTAATTTCTCCTCGATACTCAACCTTTGTAGATGAAAGAGAAATAGTAGATTACTTGCTCGACCAACAAACTAGACTAGAACCAAGGGAAAAGAAATACCCTAAAGTAGACTTGCAATCCTAAGAATCACCTGCCCAATTTGAATCTATGTGCCCCACCAAGTCAAAATCCATGCCTACTGCATAATGAATCCCATAATTGTGAGTACCCTTGATGTAGTGAAGAATCCACTTAGCTACTTTCCAATGCAGCTCATGTGGCTCCTGCATGAATTGAGAGACCATTCCTACTGCATATGAAATTCCAGGCCTTGTATGAGTCAGATAGATAAGACTACCAACAAGTCGTCAATACAAAGTGCCATCAACCAAGGGTGAAGAAAACTTTGCCTCAAGTTTGACCCTTGACAAAAATGGAGTTGGAGAAGGCTTACAATCAGCCATGTGAAACCTTTGGAGCATGTCAAGTGCATACTTAGAATTTGCAAGAGTGATACCTAAGGAAGACTAAGTGATCTCAATCCCCAAGAAGTAGTGCAACAATCCCAAGTCTGACATCAAAATTTGATCATGAAGGGTGGTTTTCACTGCCCGAATGGTGGATGAGTGACTCCCAGTGATCAACAAGTCATCGACGTAGAGAACCAAGAAGGTGTGAATATCATCCTACTACAATATGTAGACATTAGGATCAAAATGAAATTGAGTGAATCCCACTATCAAAAGGAAGGAGTCCATCTTGGCATACTAAGCCTGAGGGGCCTGTTTGAGGCCATAAAGAGACTTTCGAAGACAACAAACACATGAAGAATCCTAAAAAAAACCTTGTGGTTGCTCCATGTATATCTCCCCCTGAAGATCACAGTGAAAAAAAACACTCTTCACATCCATCTAATGAACATCCCATCTATGTGTTGCAACTATGGCAAGAACAAGTTGGATGGAATTCATTTTGGCGATTGGTGCAAAAGTATCAGAGTAGTCAATCAATGGAACTTGGGAGAATCCTTTGGCAACCAAGCAAGCCTTATGCTTGTCAACCGACCCATTTGATGCATATTTTCTTTGAAAGACCCACTTGCATCGAACAAGTTTTCTTCCCTTGGGAAGTGGGACAAGATCCCAAGTTTGGTTCCTCTCCAAGGAACTGAACTCTTCTTGCATGGCTGCATCCCACTTGGGGACACCAGAAGCTTCCTGAAAAGTCTGCGGATTGGAAGCTGAAGCAAGGAAGGAATGTTGAGCATCCTGAAACTATGATCTTGTTCTCCTATGATTTGATGGATCCCCTACCCAATCACCTACTGACTGCAAAGTTAGATGAGCCCAAAGAGGCCCTATGGCTAGAGAAGGAGGAGAATCTAGAGGAGAATCATCATCCTCTGAAGATGAACTATGTGCATCCTCATGATCACTATCATCATCTGAAGTGGAGGAAGAAGACTCCTCATCATGATATGAAGTAATATGAACCTTTGAAGAACTATCATCATGATACAAGGACTCCAAGCTGATGGTGGTAAGAGAAGTGTGGAAGAAGGACTAGAAGTACTTTCCTCAAATTGAACTCTCCTCTAAATGAACAACTCATGTGTGGTAGGATGAAGAAGCCTGTAGCCATTGACATCATCTGGGTAACCAAAAAATATGTAGGGATTTCTCTATGGATCCATAGCCTTGTGTTTCTCTACTAGAATGTGAGCCCATGCATTAGAGCCAAACAATCGAAAGTGCTTAACTGGCAGTTTCTGACTGGTCCAAGCTTGAAGAGGAGTTACCCCCTTCACAACTTTGTGGGGAACACAGTTTTGGATATAACACACACGGTTTATGGCTTCTACCTAGAAAGGTGGTTCCAAAGACTAGGAGTGAATCATATAATTATCCATCTCTTTCAAGGATTGATTCTTCCATTCTGAAACTCCATTCTACTGAGGACTGTAGGGGACTATATGCTGCAAATCAATGCCCTTAGAAGCACAATACTGCACAAACCTGCGGTTGACATATTCCCCCCCATTATCAGTACGCAGAACTTTGATAGATTTTCTATCTTCTTTCTCTGAAAAATCCTTATACCCCAAGAATGAATCAGATACTTCAGACTTCTGTTTGAGAAAGTACATAATGGTGTACTTAGAGAAATCATCAATGAATGTCAAAACATATCGGGCTCTACCGAAAGATGGTTGTGGAAATGGCCTTGCCAAATCACTATGTACCAACTCCAAAAGATGTGAGGCTCTCCATGCTTCACCTTTGTCAAACTTCTCTTCAGGATGTTTTCCAAGAATGTAACCATGACAAACACCTTTAGAAAAGAAAACTGTAGGAAATCCTATAACCATGTCTTGTTTGTTGAGTTACTATGGATAGCGGTAGTTCAAGTGACCAAACCATTGATGCCACAAGTTACTCATATCATCTGAATGAGTGAGTAGAATAGTTGAAGGAGGATCAGGATCAAAGTGAGAGAACAAATAAAGCTGAGACTGATGATCTACTCTCCCAACTACAACTGTAGAATCATTTTGCATCTCACGAATCACCATTGAATCAAGAGTAAACTCAACTCTCTTTCCTGTTCCTATGTGATTTGTTTGATAGATAGATAGGAGATTAGTTGATAATGAGGGAACGCAAAGAACATCTTGGAATGTTCCATTCCCCATATCAATAGAGTCTCTCCCACACACCTCAAGTGGAGTGTCATCACCCATCAAAATGGAAGCCATAGAACATGACTCCATAGATTCAAGTTCATCCTTAGTTGAAGCCAGGTGGTGTGAAGCACCTGAATCAAGAACCAATGTGGATGGTGGAGAAGCAACTGCTACAAGGGCCTTCTCCTTTCCTTTCCCCTTGTTCTCTTTGGCCTTGAGAACCCTCTTCTAAACTCTATTTGATGGAATTAGGAACACTGAGATTATTCTTCTCAAGAGTGTGTGTCAAATGATCAATTTATTTCTTCAAACATTTGTACTCATCATGATTGGGTTTCTTACACTAGGCACATTTGATCCTTTCTTTCTTTGGCTTGTCACCTTTTGAAGATGAGGTCTCATTACTTGCTTTTGGATTAGCCGATTTTTTATTCTTCTTCTCTTTGTTATTCTTTTGTTTCTTATCTTTATTACTACTTTGTCCTCTTTTTTCATTTGTGCCAAGGTTGGCAGCCAAGGCATGAGACTTAGAAGACTTAAGAGTGCCCATCTGAATTAGCTTGTCCTGATCCCATGTGAGATAAGTAGCAAAATCATCCAAATATGGCATCTTGAATTGAGATCTAAGTGCATCCTTAGTAGCATAGAAGGAAGAAACAAATATTGAATATTCAGAAGTTAGCTTTGAGAGAATACTTAGAATCAATTGTTCATCTTTCTTATCAATTCTACATTGTTGTAATTGCAACCTTAGTGATTTCATTTTGGTGAAGAAATATTGAATTGTGTTGAAGTTACCTCGATTTAAACTAATTAGTTCATTCTCCAACATATGAACCCTCATAGAATCTTGTGCACCAAAAAGAGATTTTAATTTTTTCCATATTTCATTTGGAGTATTCAAAGATTCAACATGAAAGAGTAAATCAGGAGATACAGACACATAATTCTCCATATGCTCTATCACATTTGTTAAACCACTTAGAATTTTTTTCATCTTCATTTGGTTCAGTTTCCAGTCCCATTACTACTTTATGCAAACCAAATCTTCTTATGTGAATTTCCATTTGTTTTTTTCCACTCAAAGTAGTTGTATGTAGTTAGAATAGGAACTATTGTAGATGCCATGATGAAGAAATGAAAAAGGAAATACAGAAAGAAAGTGAATAAAAAAATGCTAAGAACACCCCCACACTTTTCACTAGTATCAAAGATCACCCCCCAAATATTATAAGGTTAGCACTTTATAATTTAGTGCATTTACAAAGCCTTTTCCAAGATACAATGCTTAATAGGCTCAAAATAGCCAAAATACAAATTTTGATGCAAAATGAACTTGAGATAAAATATGGAAAATTTAGCTTTATGGTTGTGTAGTTATCTTCAATACCTTTCCAATGCCTATTTGTTTTTGAAAATCAGAGCACCAGGGCAAAAGTTATGGCATGTTGAAGAAATTGGCACAAGACAGCTTCAACTTGAAATATCTGGTACAAGATGGCAAAAAATATTCTCAATACCTTTGTGGATGGAAAGTGCTCATCTCCAACTTTCCAATGATATTTGATTGCTGAAATCCAATGGCCGAAGCAAAAGATATGAATTTTAAAAAAATTGGTTGAATTTAGCTTACAAGAAACAAATTTTTCTAGCAAAATATTTTATTTTTGATTTGATTTCTGAAAAATATACTCACTATTTGTAGACAATAACAAAAACCTATAAATATTTTTAAGCTAAGAACAAAACCCAAAAATCATTTTTTGATCCAGCAAGCAGAAGATGAAAAAATGGTTTTTTTTTTAACTTTCAGCCAGGAGAAAAATGACGTGCAACGATTTTTATACAACAATTTACTTCAGACGTGTGTAAGATATGAAAAATCTAAAAGATACCTAGTTGAGATTTCGACCCTAGCTACAAAACCCATAAATCATTTTTCTCAAAAAGAGTGGAAGCTAGATTTTTGAAGCAAAAAGAAAAATGGCTCCAATGAAAAACAAAATTCTTCAAACCCCCGCCTGCTACTATGCCAAATAATCTCCAATTTGGATGAAACAAAATCCAAATCTGACTTTCTCGAGCCTTCTGGATGTGTTGGAACAGTAAAAAATTTATAGTGATAGTGATGATGTTTGAAAAAGGGCTTTGTCCAAAATTTCCTTATGTGCAGGGGAAATCTTCAGGAGTTCTAAAATGGAGATTTGGGCCGGAGTTTTTCGAAGTTGGTTAACTAAGTCGTATTGATGCTGAGGGAGGGTCTCAGTGGATTTCGAAGAGGTACCCTTCAAGACAATTTTAGCTTGCACTCTCGTTGTGACGTTCACGTGTCCATTGTCTACTTTCTCTTTGATTTTTATAATGTTGACTCACTCATCGTCTGTATAGAGGTGATAGAGTACATTGTCATCAAGTTGATTCACATTTTTGTCAGAAAACTCTCCCTTTTGATAATTTGGTAGAGGATTGCGAAATGCTTGGTGATCTTCGTTGGATTTTTGTTGTCCTTCTACTGTGATAATGCCTTTGTCAATTAGGTCTTGAATAGCATGTTTCAAAGCTTGATAGTTGTTTGTATGATGACCTCTGCACCTATGGTAGTCACAAAAATAGGCTTCATTCCATGATGGAGGTTTTACACTAGGTTCATAATTGCGTTGCGGTGGTAACATAAGGACATTCTTTTCCATAACCTCTTTGAAAGCAGATTCCAAAGATTGCCCTAGCGGAGTGAAAGTTCTTCTATTAGAGAAGAATGAAGAGCGTTGTGGGTTTCTGTTTGAGGTATTCCCTAAAGTGTTGTTGTTGTTGTTCCCACGATAGTTTTGATTGTTGACAGTCCCCTGATTGTTGTTCGTTGGAGGAGGAAAATTATTTCCGTGATTCGTGACCGAATTGACATTGTTGTAATTATTGTTACAAGTAGTATTTGGAGTACTCAGAACAAATGGCTTAGGCGTGACATGGTTTGCATCTACAACACCATCGTTTACAATGTTTTTGTTGCGAGTCCAAAATTTAGACTTTTCTTGATTGTTGTAATGGTTAGATGAGCTAGGGTTGTCCTTGTCAAGTTTTATTGTCCCTCTTTTGACCAAAGCACTTTCGATAGTGATGGCATCCTCAATCAATTTCTCAAAGGAAGGTGGACAATGTAGATTTAAACGATAGCTCATTTCTGAGTTGAGGCTATTGATGAAAGTAACCATTTTTTCCTTTTCTGGGACATGCCGTGGGTACCTAGCGAACATTCTTCTCCATCTTTGAAGAAAGGTAGTGAAAGGTTCACCAAGTTTTTGCGCAACTTTGCAAAGATCAATCATGGTGATTTGGTGCTGAATGTTGTAGGCGTATTGTGTTATGAACAAATTGATCAATTCCTCAAATGATTGAACAGGAGGTGTAATCTTAGATAACCATTCCATAGAGTTAACTCCAAGGCTCCGAGGGAATAATCGCAGTAAATAAGTATCCTCGTGGGCAAATTCCAATGTCATGTTTCGAAAGTCTCTAACGTGGTCAATTGGGTCTGATTTCCCATTATAACGATCAAATTTGGGAATTTCACAGTGTTTAGGAAATGGAATCATGTTGAGACTTCTATCAAAAGGATAAGGACATATGTCATCCAAGGTGTATTTCTTGGTTGTGGTTCCCCCTTGTAATTCTTTGACTGTTCCTTGGAGTGCTTTAAACTGTTGTGTAAAGATAGCAAAATCAGATGGGGATGGTTCATCTTCTTTGCTTTTTAATTTCTCAGTATCAAAATCCTTAGGCAATTTAGCTCCTTGATCTGCTAAGAAAAGAAAATACTTTTCTTTGTCACGTTGTAGAATCTTTTCAAGGGCTTTAAGAAACTTGGGGTCTTGTTCTGCCTCTCTAAGTTGAAGTTCTTCCTCTTGCTCACCATCACTATCTACGGGAGTTTTGTTCATGTTTTTGTTCTTATGAAACAAATTTTCCTCTCTATCGGCCATATTGTCGTCACTGAAAAGGGGATTGCGACTCACACTAAAAAGAGGACTATCACGTTCACCTTCTTCTTGAATGTTGTGGGTGGAAGTTTCTTGTTGAGATGTTTCTCCTAGTTTGTTGTGTTGAGATCTTGTAAAAATAGGCATATGTAAGAAATCCTCGGATATGATCAAAGGTCACTGAAGGATTTGACTAGGATGTGTTGAATATTCAATTGAAGGTTGTGGTATATTCTCAAACTCAAGAGGTTGATTAAGATTGTGATGTTGAGACAATGCTAATCTTTGATAATAAGCTTGGGTAGCCAAAGGTTCTACAGCGTAATCGTCGGTGAATCCTCTAATGTAGTCTTGGTATCTATGGAGAAATGTGCGATAATGGAGTAAGACGTGTCGACTCTTATACAAAAATTCTCTGCGGTCTAAGGTATCTCTGTAACTCAAGTTTGTTTTGGGCTTCTTGATCCTATTAGAGACTGATTTCTTGGTGAACTTGGTTGATTTCCACTTTCTCAACATGGGAGAGAAATTGCAAAGACTCGGGTCTGTGTTCAAATTTTGACAGAAATCTATAAGCGCTATTCTGTTTCCCAAATGCGCTGCAGAAAGAGGTATATGCCTGGAAAAAGAGTCAAATCGCTGCAGACTACCCTAAATCGCAGAAACAGAGCACAGATGCCAGAGATACCCTAAATCGCAGAAACAGAGCACAGATGCGCAACAAAATGCCCTAAATGCACATAAACAGAGCAGATGAGCAGAGAATACCTAAATAAACAGAGAGCATATGGCAGAATACCCTAAATGCGCAGAAACAATTTTCTAAGGACAGTTTTTGACCAATTTCTGAAGTTTTTCATGTTTGTTTTGGATGATCCCTTAGCTAAATTAATTTTTGAAAGCACAACAGTCTGATTTAAGTTGATCGTAACCAAGCACATAATAAGACAAACACAACCTAGGTTAGGCCAGGACAATATCCTAGATTCCACGTAACCGCATATTTGTAGCATGTGAATTCAGAAGCTTGGCTGCACGGGCTCCCCCTTAACGTGCACTCTCTTCTCAGGCCAACCAAGCTTCCAACCCCC
Source organism: Sequoia sempervirens (assembly GCA_007258455.2). NCBI lineage: Eukaryota > Viridiplantae > Streptophyta > Pinopsida > Cupressales > Cupressaceae > Sequoia > Sequoia sempervirens. The sequence continues at coordinate 29,682 of VDFB02371738.1, read as the reverse complement.
ATGAAACTCCCATGGCGAGCTGATCACCTCTACTACAAACTGCGAAAGTGTGGATGCCTTCACACCAACCGGTCTGCGCTAGCAAATAGAAGGATTTTGGCTTTCTAAACAATGGTTTTAGTTCGAGACCCCCCGTTCGAGTGGCCATACATGGGGCAAGAGATTAATCACCATTAAGGTGGCACTCCAGCCTGAAGAGGTTAAGCTCAATAGGGTTTAAGGGAGTACTACTCCGTCGTATGACACATCTGCACAAACCTTAGGTTTTCCCTTAAGATTTACATTTATATACCGGTTGGGGGTAGCTTGGCCTTAGCTCCGTTGCCGGTTTGAGTCGCGTTGGGTGATGAAATCCCCAGGCAGGCCCAATTTCTAGAGTCAATAACCATTTCTCTTACACCTAGGATCGCACAAGTGCGCAAGGGGAGAGGATACTTGATTATCAAGTCAAGGTTACACAGGGAAAAGTGGGTCTAGTTTTCTAATCACCTAGTTTGCACAGGGTGAGAGCATAATCACCTACCACTTTCAAGCACAGTCAAGAAGAGTAGACAAGTTCATTTTAAATGCACCAAAATCAAAAGTGATTTAATCTAAGTGAAGATTTTGCTTCACACAGACATGGGGTTCGTTTTAACTACATGATAAAGGTGTGGTGGCTACCCTAGACTGATTCATTTTAAATCCAGCAAGAAAGAAAGAAAGAAATTCTGTCTGCGGAACGCGTCAGACTCAGAATCCCTATTACAATCCAGATGCGCAACTCTGTCACTCAAATGCGTGAGAATAGAACCCAAATGTGCAACTTTGTTATTCTGATGCGTGAACACAGAACACATATGTGCAATAACAGTATCTAAATGTGCAATAATAGAAATATAAATGCGCAACAACAGAAACTAAATGCGCCACTCTGTTACCCAGATGCGCAAAACCAGAACCTATATGCGCTAATCTATATGCAATTTTTTTTTTAAATTTTTTTGAAACATAGTTGAAAGCGCTAAAGAAAGTTCTATATGCGGTAACTAAATTCCTATATGCGCTACAGAAATGCACGGATGCGCCACTCTGTTTCCCAGATGCGCTGCGGAAATGGCCAGATGCGCCGAAACAGTCTTTTAAATGTGCCGAGATACCTACAAAATAAAAAGTTTCGGATCTTCCAGATGTGCCGCCGAATGCCAGAAAACCTGCGAGAAAAACCTGCGAGAAAACCTGCAAGAAAGATGTCTAAAATAGGGGCATAGGCCCCACGGTGGGCGCCATTTAATGTGTGATTGAAAAGTAAATGCGTAAATGAATTAAAACAACTATTCAAACACACTAAGAGGACATTATATCAAAACAGAATATAAAAAAGTAAAGAAGTGCAAACTCAATATTCTGCTTCCATTGTCGTCCTATTGTCCTCTATCTTTAGTGTTTTTGTCGATTCCAGATTTGTGTTCTCAGATTGTAGGCTAGGCTCAACAAACTGTCTTCCTAAAGAACGAGATTTTGATTTGATGTATGATGCAAGATTAAGCTATGATATGATTTAATACTAATAAGCTTGAAATAAACATGATGCTATGATAAATGAATACTAAATGAATTAAATGCATGAACTCTAATTAATTGCCTATTACCAATGCTTGGATTCACACAGGTATTTATAGAGTTTTTCGAATGATTCTGGTTGGCTGTCTTGATTAACGGTTGTGATAATTCATGGCAGATCGAATGGCTGAAGAAAGATGAAGCTGAAGAGAAAATAGAAGAAACCTAGAAACAAGATTTTTCTATTTTTATGAAAGAGGAAAAAAGAAAAGCAGATAAGAAATCATCTTTCTTTAAAAGAATAAAAGGAAGATTTAAAAGCTGATAAATAATGAATTAAAAATTCAAAATATTTATTTGTGGAGGATATTCAGCTTTTCTTAATTAAATAAAATATTTAATTAAGCTTTTAAAAGCAGAAGAAAATTTGTGATAAGAATAAAGCTTTAATCATGTTTTATTGAAAAAAGCAGAAGATCTCATAATTAAATAAAATATTTAATTATGATATGAGAAGATTTCACAAAAATACCTAATTGTGATTTAGAAAGAAAGCATAAGATATTTTTAATTAAATAAGATTTATTTAATTAAATTACTTTTATGAAATTAATTAAATGAAACATTTAATTAATTAGAAGAAGAAATTAAAATAGAAGAAAGAGAAATATTTAAACTTAATTAAAAAGATTTAATTTAAATTCAAACAATGATAATTAATTTAAATAAATACAATGTATTAATTAAGTTAATTAAGTGGACATATGAAAATAATTAAATAAAATAAATTTATTTAATTATGGAAGAGAAATAAGATGAATGAACAATATAATTAAATTAATTAAATTTAATCATATGTAGAGGACTTTAGAAAAATTAATTAAATAATAAATATTTAATTAATTGCCAGGATTATAGACATGACCATTTTTATGCGTATACATTTTGCCCCTCTTTGAAGTGATGTGTGAAACGCATTGCTTCAAAGAAAAATAAAGATTTTTCCCCTGATATGTTTCCAATTTTTGATGTTGATGATGCCCCCTCGGGAGGTAAATCATGGAAGAAGAAGTTGATAGTGATAGGGAAACAATGATTTAGCTCCCGATAAATGATGTGTCTGATGCCCCAATGAAAAAGAGGATGAAAAATGGAAAATGCCATTAATGCCCACCCTAAAAAGACCCTTATAAGGTAAAAGGGGGAAAATGAAGTGTCATTTTCACCCTGCTGCTACAGTAAAAAGTGAGCTCTGATAGTGATTTGGCGAGATGGAGATTCCAGTGCACAGGCATAGATTCGAGCGAGCGCGACGATACCAGAGACCAGAGGCATATGGACCACCGGTGAGTGATTCCAACCGTTTATGTTTGTCAAATTTGCATTTGAGATCGATTTTAAATTGTTTTGAAATCGGATTGAAATTTTTTTGCACGTTTTAGCGCATCTAGGAATAGTTTTAGCACATTCGATAAATCTGTTAGCGCATTTAGGAAATTTCGTAGCGCATCTAGGAATAGGGTGAAAACCTGGCAATTAGGCAGTCTATTGACAGAAAAATTCAAAAAAAAATCAAAAAGAAATCAGAAAAATGCAATAAATACAGACAGTGAAAATCTGGCAAACAGACGCTATATGTACCTCTCTATCTATTAGTTCCTGCTTTGCACTTTGTCCTTTCAAGCTTTCCTTTTTCCGCATCTTTTTTTTCCGCATCTTAGGATCATAAATTGCATCATCCTGCCGCCATTTTCCTAGCGTGATAACACGCGTTACCATGGCTTGATCGTTGTACATATTCCTTTTCGCAAGTTGTGTCAATAAACGGGGCAAACACTCAACTGGGGGCACTTAACTTTCAGAGAATACTAAGATAGCTAGACTATGTCCTAGGAACTGATCATACGAACAAACAATCAACTCACTTGAAACATCATTCGATTATTGAGCCTTCTCATGAAACACTTTTCAGCAAATACCATATCATTATCTATTGGATGATCCAAAAATCTGAATAATGTATGAAATAACAGTATTACATGTCTGACCAAATAGTTGTCTGATTTTCGATATCATTACTCTCGAGCACACTCAATGATGTACTGGACTAGAGTAGCAAGGAAGGAGAATGATTTTTCTTTTGTTTGTTGTCTTGAGGTTAACGGTCAATCTGATGCAAATATGTCACAGGACATGGCGACCAAAGCAATATCAGTGATGACAGTTCCAAATTTGCATCAGAAAGGTGGTTAATCTTTGTCTGTTTATGCAAGAAATGCTCAGGTCATCTCGATTCAATTATACCTTGATGCTTGTGTTCGCTTGCTATATCAAAAACCATGAAAGTTGTACTCTGGTTATCATTGGCGCTAATTTCCCCTCTGATGCTTGTACATACTTACAACATTTTTTTTAACGTTCTATGATGATTCAAGAAGGCTTATAACGGGCTCAACAAACTGGTTAGTTTCATGTAGTTGATTATTTAATTAGGTCATTGTATATATCTGCATATTGGATCCACATCAGTGTTTTGAAAGGCTGAATGAAGGCATTAACGGTTGTCATATAGTTTTGAGCTTTCTGTGGAGGACATTTGGACATTTGATTCATTACATCCATTCATTTCATTATCATTTTCATTTTATCATTCATCCATTTTTATCCTTCTCGTTTATCATTTCATTCTCATTTATCATTTCTCATTTCATTCATTTTATCACTTCATTTTTATCATTATCATTTCATTATATCATTTTCATTTTATCATTTCATTCATTCATTCTATCATTCTCATTTTATCATTTCATTCATTTTATCATTTATCATTTATCATTTCATCATCATCATCTTATCATTATCATTTTCATCATTATCATCCTCATTCTCATATATCATTATCATGTTATCCTTATCATTTTCATTTTACCATTATCCTCATTATTTTCATTCATTTTAATCATTATCATTATCATCTATTCTCATTTATTCATTATCTTTATCATTACCATATCATTTAATATTCATTATCCTTCCATCACTATCATTTACCCTTATTATTATCATTACCATTCTCATTTATCATTTAATCATCTTTATCATTATAATCTCATATCATTTCATTACCATTTATCATTTTATCATCATCTCATTATCATCACATTACCATTACCATGACAAAAATATTATCACACATTTCATTTATCTTTTCACCACTATCATTATTTATATCACATTCATTATCTATCATTTCACGATGCCTTTCATACATTGAAAATTTCAAAAATCAACATCTCACATATATACATTATCGCAAATCATTGCATTCACATCATAAAAATCATCCTGCATCATAAAGATTAGTTCGCCAATATAATCAAAACATACCAAAATCCATCTCATATCATACATGCATACAAGTAGCATCCATATCACATCACAAATGCATCAACATATCCTCATCAATACCATCACCACTGCATATCATCGCTCATCAAAATAATACAAGTGTCCAATGTCCAATGAAACTAAAATGTTCAAAACATAATACATGAGACATGATCAAAACTCAATATACATAATAAATCGGTCCCAAACGGCTAACTGGTCGATGCCCCCGAAGGAGCTGGTTCAAAAGGAGGCGGCCTGCCACTTGTACCTGCATCAGGATCCCATCGACGCCCTGTAACCTCTCTGCCATGTGTCGATGTCCGTGATCGGGTCCTGGTCCTGCTATGAGATCTAGGATACGGCTCTCGTCGTTCGGGAGGGCATAACTCCTCATATCGAACTCTATAATACTCGGCCTCCTTGGCTGCCTCAAACCCCTCTGCAATGGCCTCTCGCAAAAAGGTACTCTCTACAGTACCCATGAGTCTCTGGGCCACACCCTCGGCCTCCAGTGCTCGCCGTCTAAGGGCATCCCTCTCTGCTACCAACTGTACCACCTGGGAATCAGGGTAAGGTACCTGTGCCTGTGCCTATGCCTGTGCCTGTGCCTGTGCCTGTGCCTGTGCCTGTGCCTGAGCCTGAACCTGTGTCTGGGCCTGTGCAAGTTGTGCCTGTAACTGCACTATCATACTCTAAGCCTGCGCTAACTGACTCTGTAGCTGTGCCTGCTGCCCCTGAAAGGTCTGCACCTGACCCTACAAAGCATCTATCTATGCCTGCTGAGACAAGGATGACACCCTAATCACTGTCCGAGGTCTGCCACCAGATCTGGCTCACCAGAGAATCTGTGCTCTGCCTAGGCTGTCCAACCTCTACTGTCTCTCCTCATCTCCATCATCCCCCCATCATCCCCATCATCTGAGCTGTCCTCCTCCTCCCCATCTCCGCTCTCCTCACTCTCCTCTCCCTCCTCCTCCTCCCCTCCGCCCATAGCCTGCTCTCCATTGGCCACATCCCCCTATATCCCTGCTCCTGGCGGTGGTGCTATCCCGATCGCCCGTGGCTCATCTGGCACTGTAAACCGTGGAAATGGATGCGTATGAAAATACTGTGCATAATCATCTGTCATCCCTGCATCCTGTACCTCTGGCCTGTCTGTCCATACCTCTGGCTGTAAGGTGGAGTACTCTGTATACGCTGCCTGATATGGAATGCATGGTCCCCATCCTACATCCCCCTTGCGCCGCCCATAATGAGCAACACCCTGGGGCATCCCCTGCGTGAAACCAAATTGCCTCAGGACCCATAATGCCAAAAATATCTCAATAATAAATGGCGTCCGCCCTATCAGATATCGTGGTCGGCAAACAAAAGGCATCTCTAAATGATCTGTCGCCCACGCCTCACAATCGGTGTACGGTCTCCATATCACTGCATCAACATCATCTAAAACCCGTCGCCAGTACTCTACCTTGCCTAGCTTATGCTGGACAACTGCACCAGAATATGCATATACATAGGGCCGCCCTGCTGGTCTAGCTCTCGTGCAAAGTGGTCTCGTGACTGCAATATGCTCCCACACCCAGATCTGTAGCAATGTCACTCCACTCGCCAAGCTCGTCAATCCTCTATAGACAATCCGATGTAGATCGTGATACACGTCGGCTAGGACACAGCTCCCCCAGGCAAACCTCCGTGGTTGTGTAATCATCCACTCCAGCATTCTCCCCCAACCAACTATGAATCCCTTCGACCGATGGTTCGGTCCAAGGAAGCCTCCGACAAATGCAGCCAACACAGCAACTAAAGCGGGATACCTGCTAAAATCATCCCAATCTATCCAGTAACCATAGATGCCTGGATCACCACATATCCGCTGTAGCGCCGCGGTCCCACCAATCTCCTTGTGGTCATAAACCACAAGAGCACCAACAACCGGAATCCCAAGAATCCGGTACACATCCTCAGGCGTCACACTCATCTCACCTGTCGGTAGGTGGAAGGTGTTATGCTCTGAGTGCTATCTCTCTACCAAAGCAGTCAATAGCCCCCTATTGGCCCGAATACCTCGCGGCATGGCCAACAACGGTCCCAATCCACAATCTGATATCAGCTATAACTCAGCAGGAGTAAGTTCTCCTATCCGCTCCCAACACAGTGGGAACCGCTCTCTAATCTGGAGGCTTTTGAAAGCCTCCTATTTTGTTTGACCATAACCAATGACACATCAAATTAGACTCATATCATGTGATCTATCTAGCCAACAAAACATATCAATGACCCCTATCAAGTGCTACATCACTCTATATGAATATCAAAACAAGTTACTCTATCATCTTCTATTTGTTTTTCTTTTCAGGAATGCAAATTTATCAACACACATATCATTTTCTATTTGTATTTCAATCATAAATGAATATTTTTATCTTCATTTTACTATTTTTTTTCTATCACAGAATGCAAATTTATCAAACATCTACTCTTTGTTTTTCAATCGCGAGAAGCAAAGTTATCAAACTCAGATCACTCCATCAATCATTTTACTCTTTGTCGTTTGTCACAACGTTATCAGTTCTCTATCAGATTTTCTATCCTATCAGCATGTTGGTCCTACAATTTATCTATCTATTGACGAAAGCAGCAATTTTCATCAACATTTTTCATCAAACAAGCGTTCCAGGAAAAATTTCCTAAATGCGCAATTCTATCGCCCATATGCGCTAAAACCCATATGCGCTAAACTGTTCCCCCGATGCGCTAAAACTCCAAATGCGCTACTCTATCTCGCGGATGCGCCACTCTAACTCTCAAATGCGTAACTCTATCAATTTATCCTAAATGCGCAATTATGTGCCCTAGATGCGCTACGGAACCTATCTAGCCGATCTTGCCCTAGATGCGCTATTCTATCTATCGGATGCGCTAAATGATCAATTTTCACCCTATTCCTAGATGCGCTATGAAATTTCCTAAATGCGCTAACAGATTTATCGAATGCGCTAAAACTATTCCTAAATGTGCTAAAACGTGCGAAAAAATTTCAATCCGATTTCAAAACAATTTAAAATCGATCTCAAATGAAAATTTGACAAACGTAAACGGTTGGAATCACTCACCGGTGGTTCATACGCCACTGGTCTTTGGTATCGTCGCGCTCGCTCGAATCTATGCCTGTGCACTGGAATCTCCATCTCGCCAAGTCACTATCAGAGCTCACTTTTTACTGTAGCAGCAGGGTGAAAATGACACTTCATTTTCCCCCTTTTACCTTATAAGGGTCTTTTTAGGGTGGGCATTAATGGCATTTTCTATTTTTCATCCTCTTTTTCACTGGGGCATCAGACACATCATTTATCGGGAGCTAAATCATTGTTTCCCTATCACTATCAACTTTCCCCTGTATCCAAGACAAAGATGATGTTTCCATGACTCATCCCCATAATTCGTCACTATACTTAGAGGTCATGATCCATAAATTCCGTGTTAAAAGTATCCTAATAGATGGAGGGGTTGGTTTAAATATATGTACCTTGAAGGTGGTTCAAGCATTAGGATTTGCAGAAGACTCCATTGATCCTAGAAGGAAGATTACCATAAAAGCCTATGATGATGAGGAGAGAACATCTAAAGGTCTAATCATGCTACCTATCAGAGTGGGACCTGTTATCAAAAATACCTTTTGTCAAGTTTTAGACCAGGATCTTGCATATAACATATTGTTGGGTCGTCCCTGGATTCATGGAATGCAAGCTGTTCCGTCCACTTACCATCAATGTCTTAAGTTTCCATATGACGGACAGGAAATCACAATATCAGCTGATAATTCAAACACTCAAACTTGTGCCAATGTCAAAGCTCATCAGGATACTTTGGTCCCAAACAATCGAGAAGCACTTGATAATACTTCTCCTAAGCATAATACACAAATCAGTCAATTCGCCAAAAGCTTTGACAAGAAACTACAGTTCAAGGAAAGCGGAGTTGGGGAATATTCTCTTTGTCTTGCTAATCTACCTATATCTCCTCGATCACATGGACAACCTTCTATTACACAACAACAGATATCAGTAGCGTCAACGTTAGCACAAATACAAACAGAGCCAACTACCAAGTTCAATGGACAATTTATCAAAGAAAAATTCCCTATGTGGGATCTTCAAGATACGACAATTCTGAATTGGCTTTATAAGGATGAAGATGAAACAGTTCTAAATGTCACCTTACCTACTGATAGATATGGGAAAGGATATTCCATCATGCAAAAGATGGGATATGACAATGGTCCTCTTGGAAAAAGAAAAGGTGTAGTTGAGCCTATCCATCTTCCAGGGCTTGCTGCATATGATAAAACTGGACTAGGTTATGACGCTACCCCATCCAAACAATCACAAGGTAATGTTTTTACACTGCAAGAAGGTTCTGATAAAAAGGATACATGTTTGGCAGCAACCTTGAATTTCATAGAAAATAATTCTGATACCGATTCTGCTGAATATGAATGGGATAACATCCACAATGATGAATTTTGGAGGGACAAAGAGGTAGATGTCATACACAAGTATACGCCCACTTTAATCAAAGGAGAAGGTTCAGAGTCCCAACCACAAGAATCTGAACCACAAAGCAACTATGAGTCTAGTGATATTGAGTCAGATTTTCACGAACAAGACTATCAGGAGAATTGTACCATCATTGACCTACCTCATACCTCGTATCCTACCGATAACTCTGTCTTGACCCTAACCATCGCTGATTTCACACGACCAAATGACTTGTTACCTTTAATCCATCCTGATCTCATTAACTGGGATCTAATCGAACCTATTGATATACCTATTTTTCCAAATGATGAAGCTATCATAAACTTCCTTTCAGCAGATGATGTAAATAATTGTTCCACTAGTGATTGTCGGTATGAAGTCTTTAATCAGGAGAGTGTCAAGTCTCCTAGCTGCAAAAATGAAAATAAAGAAAAATGATCTAGTGGTGAAAACCAGAATTTGGCAGTACTAGATCAGACAAAACATAAAATAAAGAGCGTATCAGATGGTGAATACCTTTTCAAGGCACCAGCTGATGGGAAATTTGACACTCTCCCAGAGCACTATCATGAGCGATCACCCATCTTGATCAAGCCTACAAAGGAAATCAATATTTCAACTACAGATAATCCAAGGATTCTACAGCTAGCTGAATCAATGACAGATAAAGAAATCCCAGAGTTCATGAATTTTCTCAAAGAAAATCAAGTTAATTTTGCTTGGTCATATGTAGACATGCCAGGTCTTGACCCTAATCTCATAATGCATCATTTGTCTATCAAACCAAGAGCTAAACCAGTAAAACAAAAACTCAGAAAGATGAATCCTCATGTAGCACTACTGGTTAAGGAATAACTTAAGAAGCTCCTCGATGCCAGCTTTATAAGATCAATTGCCTATGCAGAATGGATCTCCAATATTGTACCAATAGCAAAGCCAGACAAACGTATAAGAGTATGCACTGATTTCAGAGATCTTAACAAAGCTTGCCCAAAGGATGACTTTCCGCTTCCAAGTATCGACACTATAGTTGATTTGACAGCTGGCCATGCCATGTATTCATTAATGGATGGTTTCTCTGGTTACAACCAAATCAAGATTGCACCAGAAGACCAAGAGAAAACGGCTTTCACTTGCCCGTGGGGAACATACTGTTGGAATGTCATGCCTTTCAGTCTAAAGAATGCTGGAGCCACTTATCAAAGAGCTATGACTATGATCTTTCATGACATGATGCACACATTCATGGAAGATTATGTAGATGACATATTGGAAAAATCATATACTAGAGAAGAACACTTGGAGATACTGTCAAAAATATTTACCAGGTTGGAAAAATTCAAAGTTCGCCTAAATCCTAAGAAATGTGTTTTTGGGGTCACATCGGGAAAACTTTTAGGTTATATTGTTTTAGAAAAGGGAATTGAAGTAGACCCTGCTAAAGTTCAGGAAATCATGGAGATGCCTCCCCCAAAGAACATCAGTCAATTGAGATCATTACAAGGGCGACTTCAATCCATCAGAAGATTCATTTCGCAATTGGCCGACAAAAGTCTACCGTTCACACATCTCCTGCATAAGAATGTTCCTTTTAGTTGGGATGACAAATGTGAAATGGCATTTCAGCAAATCAAGCAGTACCTGATGAACCCACTAGTTCTCGTACCACCAAATCCGGACAAGCCATTGATCCTGTATATTGCTGCAACCGAGACATCTTTGGGGGCATTATTAGCACAAGAAGACCGTGAAGGAAAAGAACGTGCAATCTATTACATTAGCAGAACACTGACAAGTCATGAACTTAACTACACTTTTATTGAGAAGGCTTGCTTAGCAGTCGTCTTTGCTTCACAGAAATTCCGACATTACATGCTAACTCATACAATCAATCTTGTTTCAAAAATTGATCCACTCAAGTATCTACTAAGTAAAGCATCACTAACAGGAAGGTTAGCAAAATGGGTCATGATTTTGAGTGAGTTTGACATCCACTACGTTGATCGCAAAGCAATCAAAGGACAAGTTATTGTTGATCAACTACCAGACGCTCCTTTACAAATAGAGCACCCCTTACACATTGAGTTTTCAAATGCTGATGTTTTCACGACAGACTCTAAGCAGCTATGGTCCTTATACTTCGATGGTTCTTTTACTCAACATGGATCGGGGGCGGGCATTCTCTTTGTCACCCCTCAAGGACATACCATTCCACGGTCATATAGGCTAGTGTTTCCATGCACCAATAACATAACCGAATATGAAGCACTCATCACTGGACTAAAGACAGCATTGGACTGGAGGATCACCGAGCTACAAGTTTATGGTGACTCACAACTAGTTATTAACCAAGTCAATGATGACTATCAGACTAAAGATGACAAGTTGTTGCCATACAAGAAGATGATTGATGACTTCAAAAAGTACTTTGTGGACATTTAGTTCACACAAATTCCAAGGATTGACAACAAAGCGGCTGACGCTATGGCTACGATAGCCTCATTGGTACAACTCCCAAAAAATAGACTTGCTATGAATTTCTGGTGGAACAATTATTTACACCTGCCTATGACACACTTGAAAGCCAAATTATCTGCCACTTGGTAGGATCCGATTCACCCTGGTATGGTAAGATTTATGCCTACCTAAAAGACGACATTGTACCACCTGACTTATCCCGCAACCAAAAACGTAACTTTATCTGACAATCCTCTCACTATACCCTTATCGTTGATACCCTTTATCGCCGTGGTCTTGATGGTACTTTACTTCGATGTCTTGAATGTGACGAATCCGACAAAGCTTTACAAGAAGTTCATGGGGGAATTTGTGGTACTCATTCGAGTGGACTAACCTTATCCAAGAAATTGATTAGAATGGGTTACTACTGGCCTACAATGGAGAGGGAATCATTCACTTTTGTTAAAACATGCTCAAAATGTCAAATTCATGGGAATCTTATTCATGCTCCTGCACAAGAACTTCACTCATTCACACCAACCTGGCCATTTTCTCAATGGGGGTTAGATCTAGTAGGAAAAATTCATCCTTCATCCTCAAATGGGCATAAGTTCATCATCATGGCAACATAATATTTCACTAAGTGGATTGAGGTAGAACCTCTCTCTAAAGTCACTGGAAAATAAATTTCATCCTTCATACTCAACTACATTATTTGTCGATATGGTATTCCTAATGCTATTATTACAGATAATGGTCGACCTTTCAAGAATCAGGATGTTGATGAACTTTGTGAAAGATTCCATATTCAGTACAGATATTCCACGCCTTACTATCCACAAGGGAATGGCCAAGCAGAGGCCTCAAACAAGACTATACTAAAGATTTTGAAAAAGACTGTCAATGACTCAGGAAAGGATTGGCATGTCCAATTCAATCCCGCCTTGTGGGCTTACTAAACTAGTGTCCGAACACCAACAGGAGCAACACCTTTTGCCCTTGTCTATGGGGCAGAAGCCATATTGCCTTTAGAAGTTGAGATACCTTCACTAAGAGTATCACTGAAAGGTCTCATAACAGATGATGAATACAGAGTTTCCTGACTACAAAAGTTAGAAATTTTAGATGAAAAGAGACAGAGAGTAGCTGACCATTTGAAAGCATACCAACAGATGATGTCTCGCAGCTATAATCACAAAGTAAAGCCATGTACCTTTTAGGTGGGGGATCTGGTTCTGAAAGAGAACCCATGAAATCAACAAGACCGAGAAAAGAAAGGAAAGTTTGAACCAAATTGGTTAGGCCCTTATGTGGTTATTGCAGTCTACTCAGGAGCATACAAGTTATCAACGCCAGAAGGTGACTGTTTGATGAACCCATCAACAGTATGCATCTTAAAATATTATGTTTAAGTCAGAAAAAGTCCTTAAGAAATACAAAACAAGAAAAAGTTCTGAAGAAATACAAAACAGTCAGGAAAAGTCCGAAGAAATACAAATACATTAGAAAAAGTCTTGAAGAAATACAAAAACAGTCAGAAAAAGTCCTGAAGAAATCAAAAAGCGAGAAAGTCCTGAAGAAATACAAAAAAGTAGAAAAAGTCCTGAAGAAATACAAAACAGTCAGAAAAAGTCCTGAAGATATCAAAAGCAATGAAAAAGTCAGAAATCCAAAAACAGAGAAAAAGTCACGAAGAAATCCAAAAACAGCAGAAACAGTCCTGATAGAAAAATACAAAAAAAAATAAAAAATCAAAAAGATGTCATTGGGTGAAAACCTGGCAATTAGGCAGTCTATTGATAGAAAAATACAAAAAAAAAAATCAAAAAGAAATCAGAAAAATGCAATAAATACAGACAGTGAAAATCTGGCAAACAGACGCTATCTGTACCTCTCCATCTATTAGTTCCTGCTTTGCACTTTGTCCTTTCAAGCTTTCCTTTTTCCGCATCTTTTTTTTTCGCATCTTAGGATCATAAATTGCATCATCCTGCCGCCATTTGCCTAGCGTGATAACACACCTTACCATGGCTTGATCGTTGTACATATTCCTTTTCGCAAGTTGTGTCAATAAACGAGGCAAACACTCAACTGGGGGCACTTAACTTTCAGAGAATACTAAGACAGCTAGACTATGTCCTAGGAACTGATCATACGAACAAACAATCAACTCACTTGAAACATCATTCGATTATTGAGCCTTCTCATGAAACACTTTTCAGCAAATACCATATCATTATCTATTGGATGATCCAAAAATCTGAATAATGTATGAAATAATAGTATTACATGTCTGACCAAATAGTTGTCTGATTTTCGATATCATTACTCTCGAGCACACTCAATGATGTACTGGACTAGAGTGGCAAGGAACGAGAATGATTTTTCTTTTGTTTACTGTTTTGAGGTTAACGGTCAATCTGATGCAAATATGTCACAAGACATGGCGACCAAAGCAATATCAGTGATGACAGTTCCAAATTTGCATCAGAAAGGTGGTTAATCTTTGTCTGTTTATGCAAGAAATGCTCAGGTCATCTCGGTTCAATTATACCTTGATGCTTGTGTTCGCTTGCTATATCAAAAACCATGAAAGTTGTACTCTGGTTATCATTGGCGCTAATTTCCCCTCTGATGCTTGTACATACTTACAACATTTTTTTTAACGTTCTATGATGATTCAAGAAGGCTTATAACGGGCTCAACAAACTGGTTAGTTTCATGTAGTTGCATATTTAATTAGGTCATTGTATATATCTACATATTAGATCCACATCAGTGTTTTGAAAGGCTGAATGAAGGCATTAACGGTTGTCATATAGTTTTTAGCTTTTTGTGGAGGACATTTGGACATTTGATTCATTACATCCATTCATTTCATTATCATTTTCATTTTATCATTCATCCATTTTTATCCTTCTCGTTTATCATTTCATTCTCATTTATCATTTCTCATTTCATTCATTTTATCACTTCATTTTTATCATTATCATTTCATTATATCATTTTCATTTTATCATTTCATTCATTCATTCTATCATTCTCATTTTATCATTTCATTCATTTTATCATTTATCATTTATCATTTCATCATCATCATCTTATCATTATCATTTTCATCATTATCATCCTCATTCTCATATATCATTATCATGTTATCCTTATCATTTTCATTTTACCATTATCCTCATTATTTTCATTCATTTTAATCATTATCATTATCATCTATTCTCATTTATTCATTATCTTTATCATTACCATATCATTTAATATTCATTATCCTTCCATCACTATCATTTACCCTTATTATTATCATTACCATTCTCATTTATCATTTAATCATCTTTATCATTATAATCTCATATCATTTCATTACCATTTATCATTTTATCATCATCTCATTATCATCACATTACCATTACCATGACAAAAATATTATCACACATTTCATTTATCTTTTCACCACTATCATTATTTATATCACATTCATTATCTATCATTTCACGATGCCTTTCATACATTGAAAATTTCAAAAATCAACATCTCACATATATACATCATCGCAAATCATTGCATTCACATCATAAAAATCATCCTGCATCATAAAGATTAGTTCGCCAATATAATCAAAACATACCAAAATCCATCTTATATCATACATGCATACAAGTAACATCCATATCACATCACAAATGCATCAACATATCCTCATCAATACCATCACCGCTGCATAGCATCGCTCATCAAAATAATACAAGTGTCCAATGTCCAATGAAACTAAAAGGTTCAAAACATAATACATGAGACATGATCAAAACTCAATATACATAATAAATCAGTCCCAAACGGCTAACTGGTGGATGCCCCCGAAGGAGCTGGTCCAGAAGGAGGCGACCTGCCACTCATACCTGCATCAGGATCCCGTTGAGGCCTTGTAACTTCTCTGCCATGTGTTGATGTCCGTGATCGAGTCCTGGTCCTGCTATGAGATCTGGGATACGGCTCTCGTCACTCGGGAGGGCATAACTCCTCATATCGAACTCTGTAATACTCGGCCTCCCTGGCTGCCTCAAACCCCTCTGCAATGGCCTCTCGTAAAGAGGTACTCTCTATAGTACCCATGAGTCTCTGGGCCACACCCTCGGCCTCCAGTGCTCGCCGTCTAAGGGCATCCCTCTCTGCTGCCAACTGTACCACCTGGGAATCAGGGGCAGGTACATGTGCCTGTGCCTGTGCCTGAGCCTAAACCTGTGTCTAGGCCTGTGCAAGCTATGCCTGTAACTGCACTATCATACTTTGAGCCTGCGCTAACTGACTCTGTAGCTGTGCCTGCTGCCCCTGAAAGGTCTGCACCTGACCCTGCAAAGCATCTATCTATACCTGCTGAGACGAGGATGACACCCTAATCACTGTCTGAGGTCTGCCACCAGATCTAGCTCACCGAAGAATCTGTTCTCTGCCTAAGCTGTCCAACCTCTGCTGTCTCTCCTCATCTCCATCATCCCCCCCATCATCCCCATCATTTGAGTTGTCCTCCTCCTCCCCATCTCCGCTCTCCTCACCCTCCTCTCCCTCCTCCTCCTCCCCTCCGCCCATAGCCTACTCTCCACTGGCCACATCCCCCTATATCCCTACTCCTGGCGGTGGTGCTATCCCGATCGCCCGTGGCTCATCTGGCACTGTAAACCGTGGAAATGGATGCGTATGAAAATACTGTGCATAATCATCCGTCATCCCTACATCCTGTACTTCCGGCCTGTCTGTCCATACCTTTGGCTGTAAGGTGGAGTACTCTGTATACGCTACTTGATATGGAATGCATGGTCCCCATCCTACATCTCCCTTGCCCCGCCCATAATGAGCAACGCCCTGGGGCATCCCCTGCGTCAAACCAAACTGCCTCAGGACCCGTAATGCCAAAAATCTCTCAATAATAAAGGGCGTCCACCCTATCAGATATCGTGGTCGGAAAACAAAAGGCATCTCTAAATGATCTGTCACCCACGCCTCACAATCAGTGTACGATCTCCATATCACTGCATCAACATCATCTAAAACCCGTTGCCAGTACTCTACCTTGCCCAACTTCTGCTGGACAACTGCACCAGAATATGCATATACATAGGGCCGCCCTACTGGTCTAGCTCTCGTGCAAAGTGGTCTCGTGACTGCAATATGCTCCCACGCCCAGATCTGTAGCAATGTCACTCCACTCGCCAAGTTTGTCGATCCTCTATAGACAATCCGATGTAGATCATGATACATGTCGGCTAGGACACAGCTTCCTCAGGAAAACCTCCGTGGTTGTGTAATCATCCACTCCAGCATTCTCCCCCAACCAACTGTGAATCCCTTCGACCGATGGTTCGGTCCAAGGAAGCCTCCGACAAATGCAGCCAACACAGCAACTAAAGTGGGATACCTGCTAAAATCATCCCAATCTATCCAGTAACCATAGATGCCTGGATCACCACATATCCGATGTAGCGCCGCGGTCCCACCAATCTCCTTGTGGTCATAAACCACAAGAGCACCAACAACCAGAATCCCAAGAATCCGGTACACATCCTCAGGCGTCACACTCATCTCACCCGTCGGTAGGTGGAAGGTGTTATGCTCTGAGTGCCATCTCTCTGCAAAAGCAGTCAATAGCCCCCTGTTGGCCCGAATACCTCGCGGTATGGCCAACAACGGTCCCAATCCACAATCTGATATCAGCTGTAACTCAGCAGGAGTAAGTTCTCCTATCCGCTCCCAACATAGTGGGAACTGCTCTCTAATCTGGAGGCTTTTGAAAGCCTCCTATTTTGTTTGACCATAACCAAGGACACATCAAATCAGACTCATATCATGTGATCTATCTAGCCAACAAAACATATCAATGACCCCTATCAAGTGCTACATCACTCTATATGAATATCAAAACAAGTTACTCTATCATCTTCTACTATTTGTTTTTCTTTTCAGGAATGCAAATTTATAAACACACATATCATTTTCTATTTGTATTTCAATCATAAATGAATATTTTTATCTTCATTTTACTATTTGTTTTCTATCACAGAATGCAAATTTATCAAACATCTACTCTTTGTTTTTCAATCGCGAGAAGCAAAGTTATCAAACTCAGATCACTCCATCAATCATTTTACTCTTTTCCGTTTGTCACAACGTTATCAGTTCTCTATCAGATTTTCTATCCTATCAGCATGTTGGTCCTACAGTTTATCTATCTATTGACTAAAGCAGCAATTTTCATCAACATTTTTCATCAAACAAGCGTTCCAGGCAAAATTTCCTAAATGCGCAATTCTGTCGCCCATATGCACTAAAACCCATATGCGCTAAAGTTTTTCTCATATGCACTAAACTATTCCCCCGATGCACTAAAACTCCAAATGCGCTACTCTATCTCGCGGATGCGCCACTCTAACTCTCAAATGCGCAACTCTATCAATTTATCCTAAATGCGCAATTCTTTGCCCTAGATGCGCTACGAAACCTATCTAGCCGATCTTGCCCTAGATGCGCTATTCTATCTATCGGATGCGCTAAAGGATCAATTTTCACCCTATTCCTAGATGCGCTACGAAATTTCCTAAATGAGCTAACAGATTTATCGAATGCGCTAAAACTATTGCTAGATGCGCTAAAACGTGCGAAAAAATTTCAATCTGATTTCAAAACAATTTAAAATCGATCTCAAATGCAAATTTGACAAACGTAAACGGTTGGAATCACTCACCGGTGGTCCATACGCCACTGGTCTCTGGTATCGTCGCGCTCGCTCAAATCTATGCCTGTGCACTGGAATCTCCATCTCGCCAAGTCACTATCAGAGCTCACTTTTTACTGTAGCAGCAGGGTGAAAATGACACTTCATTTTCCCCCTTTTACCTTATAAGGGTCTTTTTAGGGTGGGCATTAATGGAATTTTCCATTTTTCATCCTCTTTTTCACTGGGGCATCAGACACATCATTTATCGGGAGCTAAATCATTGTTTCCCTATCACTATCAACTTTTTCTTCCATGATTTACCTCCCGAGGGGGCATCATCAACATAAAAAATCAGAAACATATCAGGGGCAAAATCTTTATTTTTCTTTGAAGCAATGCGTTTCACACATCACTTCAAAGAGGGGCAAAATGTATACGCATAAAAATGGTCATGTCTATAATCCTGGCAATTAATTAAATATTTATTATTTAATTAATTTTTCTAAAGTCCTCTACATATGATTAAATTTAATTAATTTAATTATATTGTTCATTCATCTTATTTCTCTTCCATAATTAAATAAATTTATTTTATTTAATTATTTTCATATGTCCACTTAATTAACTTAATTAATACATTGTATTTATTTAAATTAATTATCACTGTTTGAATTTAAATTAAATATTTTTAATTAAGTTTAAATATTTCTCTTTCTTCTATTTTAATTTCTTCTTCTAATTAATTAAATGTTTCATTTAATTAATTTCATAAAAGTAATTTAATTAAATAAATCTTATTTAATTAAAAATATCTTATGCTTTCTTTCTAAATCACAATTAGGTATTTTTGTGAAATCTTCTCATATCATAATTAAATATTTTATTTAATTATGAGATCTTCTGCTTTTTTCAATAAAACATGATTAAAGCTTTATTCTTATCACAAATTTTCTTCTGCTTTTAAAAGCTTAATTAAATATTTTATTTAATTAAGAAAAGCTGAATATCCTCCACAAATAAATATTTTGAATTTTTAATTCATTATTTATCAGCTTTTAAATCTTTCTTTTATTCTTTTAAAGAAAGATGATTTCTTATCTGCTTTTCTTTTTTCCTCTTTCATAAAAATAGAAAAATCTTGTTTCTAGGTTTCTTCTATTTTCTCTTCAGCTTCATCTTTCTTCAGCCATTCGATCTGCCAGGAATTATCACAACCGTCAATCAAGACAGCCAATCAGAATCATTCAAAAAACTCTATAAATACCTGTGTGAATCCAAGCATTGGTAATAGGCAATTAATTAGAGTTCATGCATTTAATTCATTTAGTATTCATTTATCATAGCATCATGTTTATTTCAAGCTTATTAGTATTAAATCATATCATAGCTTAATCTTGCATCATACATCATATCAAAATATTGTTCTTTAGGAAGACAGTTTATTGAGCCTAGCCTACAATCTGAGAACACAAAGCTGGAATCGACAAAAAACACTAAAGATAGAGGACAATAGGACGACAATGGAAGCAGAATACTGAGTTTGCACTTCTTTACTTTTTTATATTCTATTTTGATATAATGTCCTATTGGTGTGTTTGAATAGTTGTTTTAATTCATTTATGCATTTACTTTTCAATCACACACAAGTATAACCAAAAATGTTGCAATCACCCGGATCTCACAAAACACATATGCAAAATAAAGAGGTAATTAAATCTTTGCAAAACCTTTATGATTCTCCAGATCATTCAACAATGCAAGAGAATATCATACCAAAATTTACAATATTTTTACAAGAAACTCAATCTCTTAATCAGGAATCTAAGAACTTGGATTTCTCAAAACAAAAGTTATGATACCATGTTAGAAATCTGAAATAGATTGAATAAACCAAGAACTTTATAAAAGAAAATGAAAGCTACATAAACTTGAAAAACATAAAGAATGCACACCAAAACTTTGAGAGATTATGCAATGTCAATATGACAGAATTGCATTAAGAGCTTCCAAGTTGAAAAGATACAATGCAAGAGTATTGTACGAATGGATGCAAATACAAGCTAGGTAGTGAGTTTATATAGAACTTAGGAGAGGAGGTAGGTGGAAAATCCAACCAATAGGAATCAACCACAAAAAGTGGAGATGGACCACCAAAAGTGGAGATTCCCACCAAAAGTGGAAAGTAGTTCCACCCTTTAAGGAAGGGAACAACTCATCACTTATCTCCTAGTTATTAAATAATAAACTTACTTTATTATCCTAAGCAAGCTTAATTAAGTGTAGGAAAAACCTAGGACCAAGGGAAAATAAATTAACCCACTAGGAAAATAAAAACCTACACCATCAACTTCATTAAATAATTAGGCTTGTCATTGATTCTTCTGATGATGTAAAGAGGACCATTGGGTGCACGTATAATTATGTCATTTTGTGAGAAAGCAATGTCAAGGGGCATTTTGGTTTGGCCCTTACAAGATTGAACATCAATGAAGTTGACCATAGTATTTGTAGAATCATTCTCATACTTTTTCATGTGATGATTAATGACGTAAGCGAAGTTACATAAAATTTCTACGCCTTGTTCATTATTAAGAATTTTCCTCATGTTATTTATGACATGAATTACATTACCAACAATGTATTCAAACTCACAAATTTTTACAATTTCTCTAATTCTTCATCCATTTGTTTTAGTTCTTCTTGAGGGACATTAGCAACCATTGTATCAACATTAATCATATTGGTTGTGCGTAGGGTGGTCATGGGAAATGAGGTATCAAAGCTATGATCCATAGTGGGTTGACTATTATCAACACTATGGGTGAAAGTGTTGGAAAACTCAAAATCCACGGTGAATGTAGGAACGTAGGATGAAATGAGTCTTGATCTATGTCTCACTATAGTATTGGTAATAGGACACCAGGTTGTGAAGCTCATACAAGTTTCACCAAACCTAGGTGCACCCAAAATGGAGAATAGGCACTAGATAAATACAACCAAACACCCTAGAATATGAAGTGCAATGCATGTAAAAAAAATAACAATATTTAGATTTTAAATAAGATAGTTTATTGATCATGCTATGCAAAAACCTGAAAAATGATGTCTTTTAATTCTAATTATGATTTTTAAAAAATGCAGTCAATTTGACCAATTAAACCTAATGCAAAAGATGACATATTTTTCTGATTTCTAAAACTAAAACCCAGATTTAACAATAGATCAAAAGAATGCAAATAGAGACAAATCACTACCCAAAATTTTGAAAGAACACCTGTACAAGGACAAATTCTCCCTAGGGTGAATGGGTCCTAGCATAGGGGTTACAAAAATTTGAATTTGAGTTTAAAGTTTGGATCTAGGGTTTCTAGTTTTAGGTTATAAATTGCACTTTCAGCGACTGGTTTTTCCAGAATGATGTTTAAATGCAAGTGCAATGTATGACAAATGATGAACAATATGACATTTTTTGAAATGCAATTTTGACTCAATTTTTGAATATGAATGATTAAACACACACTAATATGCAAGCACTATGTAAAATTAATGCAATTTTTTGAATTTTTTAGATTTTAAAGCATGCAAAATGCACATTTAAAACCCTAAATGAAATGCAAAATAATGTAAGTTAACAACCCTAAATGAGATGGAAATCAATGCAAAGTAATGCAAAACCTAGATCTAGGGTTTGAATGGACTCCAAATCAGAAAGTTTATAGTGCAATAATATCAGGTTCACCAATATGAAATAAAGGGAAATAGGTTCTCCAAAATGAAATGGAGGGGTTTGGGTGTCTTCTATTCAAACGAGGGTTCACCAATAATTTACTATAAATAGAAAGTGAAAATGGGGTATAAAAAACCTATCTCCCACTATCTCATTAGGAAAAAGAGATCCCTTAAGTCAAGGTTGACTTTCAACCCTTAGGTGAGTCAACCTTGAAGGAGATCTTGTTTTCATTATGATCTAGGATGGGGCAGATCTGCTAAAACAATTTTTTTGGGAGAAATAATAAAAATAGTAAATAAACCCAAAAATGCAAAGTAACACATGAAATCACAAGATTAAACCTTAATCTAATGAAACATGCAACTTTCAGGCAGATCTGAAAAGGTTTAATATTTTTGCACCTATCATCAAAATGTTGTTGTTGAGTGTCCTTTGGGACTCATTCACCCAAGGGTGAATGGGTCTTTGTAGGGATTTCTGAAATCAATTTATGGGTCCTTGGTCCTATGTCTGCACTCCTGAATTCTCCATATTTACAATCAAAAATCCAAAAATAAATTTTGAAAGAGAGTTTTTGTGGCTTGATGACAACTTTGAAAACTTTTCTAATTTTTCTCTTTAAGAGATCTTCAATCCTTGTTCAATCTAAGATCCGAAAAACACATAAGAGGGATTTTTTATTATTTTTGGTGAATTAGGGTTTTCCTTGGTCAAACCCTGTTTTGGTAATTAAACTTTGAACTGAAACAATGAAACATGAAAGGAATGGTGAATGAACAAATGCTATGTTGCAACTCACTAAACCCTTGATTGAAACCATTGAAGGACTGCAACTTAGTGGATCTCTCCAAAGTCTTGATCTTGCATGAAGTGGCTTGATTGATGATGTGATCTTGATACTTGAATTTTTTGAGTTGAATGCTTGAATCCTACATCACAATGTTAGCTCCAAAAACATCAATGATGCTTGATAAATTTGACATGATGTTTGAGTTCTTGAAAGCTGCAACAAATACTTGAGGAATATGCTCTTGAACACCTTTGACAATAATCTTAGCTTTTGTAAAGTTCACCTTTTGCTAGATAGATTTGAATTCATAAAAGGACTAGGTATTTATAGATAATTTTCTAATTTCCTGAAAATTAAACATTAAAAGCCGATATTTGAATTTGAATTTGGGATCATAAAAAGGCCACAAAAAACATATTTAAAATTTTAATTTAGCAACTAAAGGGGACCCATTCGCCCAAGGGAAAATGAGTCTTGACCTAAATTATCAGGACCTATTCATTTCAGGGTGATAAAAATAATAAATGCATTAATTAAATCATAATTCCCCTTTCAGAAATTGCAATTAATTAGGCTTGTAGATGCAAAATTTAGGCAATTAGAGGCTTGATTAAGTCCAATTTATTAAGGGACCCAAAAATAGTGTGAAAATGTAAAGGAGTACATTTTTGACTCTACAAAGTCATTTATTGTTGAGATTATACTTTTGATTGAAGTCATTTATTGTTGAGATCATACTTCTAAATTGAAGTCATTTATTGTTGAGATCATACTTTTGAAATGAATACACTTAATGTTGTGACTATTCTTCTAAAATGGATTCATTTAATGTTGTGACGATGTGTTTACCATGTGGTTATCTTGGTTATTCTTGGGGTTAGATAATCCATGGGAAAGGGTGTAATCTATTTGGTCACTAGTATGTGTGCAGGTATGGTTAACTTTGTTATTCTTAGGTTAATGGAGTAACCTAGTTATACAATTAGTTATGTCACCTTTTAGATAGAATGTGTGTTATGATTATGAATGGTCAATACAAAATTGAGCTAAGGGTGGTTGAATGGATTACTTGCACTCAAAGTATTGGGTGTTGAATTCTTTGGCCAAATTAGTGTAAATGGCCACTGTTTACACTGTCAGTTCGCTGTGATTCATGATTGCATTTTAGGCAGGGAAGTTATACATGCAGGTTGTAGCCAATGTATGGTAGCTCTAGATATATAGGACACAACACTTTGCTCAGGAAGGCTAGTATTATGGGGTTATCAAATAGCTCATCGTCGAAGGGTAGGGTCATCTTACTAGTTAGGTAGATGTGCGGGGGACTGCAATAAGTTCGTGATTGGTAGAAAATTGCTTGAGTGATGCTCTCCCTCATAAAGTTGGTGGTCAGGATTTGAGGATGTAGTGCCACTTAATGAGAACATCTAGGAGGTATGCACCAACATTGGGGACATCTAGATCTTTGTATTTTGATTGTATAGCTATTTAATTAAGCTCATGGAAGCTATGCATGTAAACATGTATCTCTATTCTTATTGAGAAATTGAAAATGGAAAAGTGATATTATTACATGGGATTATGTAATAGATAATCATTACATGGAATAATGTAAAGTACTTTATGAAATACAATGGAAATTTGAAATTGGATTATTTCAAATATGCATCCTTTATTATTGAAATGCAATGGGAGTTTGGAATGGGTTTATTCCAAATGTGCATCTTATTATTGAATTATATTTTTTTTTTGCTATATGTTGGCAAACATAAACTATTCACTTGTGGGTAAAACATAGTAAAAATTAATAGGTAGAACATTGGGCATGTTACACGTGGTATCAGAGCTAGCAAGTTCAACACTGGAACCTATGAGCTCATTGCATAAGTAATACATAAATATTATCAATTGATAAAGGTTGAAAAGTTCTTATGTCCGGATGGCAAGGGGAAAAAGGAACAAGGGAAATAATAAGTAAGTCAATCTTCTTGAAACTTTCCTAAATTTGGGACTAAGAAAGAATCGTCCTCGTAGTTGAAACTCCTAAACCAAAAACTCAATAAGAGAAACCTTTTGATTGTGGAAGTTAGGCAACAAGGTTCAGTAGGAAGGTTATGGATGATTACTAATGAGTACCTTCACCCTACAAAAATTGTTTAAATGACTCTGAAGGTGGGAAAGAATTGAGGTAATCCCTCTTACTAATAGCAAGTTGTATTTAAAAAGAGTCAATAATTATGGATTAAATAAGGATACTATGAATCTATGAATATGGTTTATATCCATTCATACAAATTCTTTATTGGAAACAAAACTAGTTGTTAGTATAAATTGGAAACTTCAATCAAAGTAGAAAGTCAACATTTGGTGAAACAAAATCAACTAGAGAGGTACCCAAGAGGCGGGATAACCCTTTGACAATCATATTTCAGTACAAGGTCAAATCTTGCAATGTTAAACAAAATAAAGAGTGAAAGTTGATGCCTTAGAATAAAGGTTATAGACCAAAATGGTTAGAAAATGGAAACAACTCATAAGGGTGAAGACACATTTGACATGGGGATCCTTAGGAAAGCTCACTTAACACATCAACAAATGGGGCTTTGTAAATATGGGATATTATTCTACTATGGTTAAAAGGCTATTTGTATACATGTAAAAGAGAATTGGAATGAAATACTAGAGTATCTCTTAGCTGGAAAAGTTGTTGATTATTCATTAGATCTCGTTATTGTGGACCCAATTGTTGATCTTGAGAGATTAGTGTTACAAGTATGAGTGAGTTTGGTGGTGTTGTCATTAATGTTGTCATTTGATGTCAACATAGTACAGGTAGTTGCAGAGAAAGGAATCAAGTGATTACAGGTTGTGCATGTATAGTTGAGATACTGTTGAGATGTTTTGATTACATGAAGCTATCTTTATGGTGTTGCAGGTGTGTTGATATGATGAGTCGCCAAGTAATTTTGAGAAATAGTGAAGATAGGGTTGTGTGTGTTCAAAATGTGCTCCTGTTTATGCTCTGCATTTCTTCTATGTTGATCCTATGCTTGTGAAGATCTGAAATGTTGTTCATGAACATTATTGGGTGATATATCCTAGATTGTAGCTTCTAGTTTGATGAAGAGTGAAAGTTGTGTTCACCGGTGTGTGAACTAGTCTGGAAGAGTTGTTTGTCTATGACTAGGAGAAATTTTTATTCTCCGTAGTCCTCTGCTAGTTTGTTTCAGGTCTTGTAGATCTGGTAGAAGGCTTGTAATGATGCTATCTATGTTCTGGTAAAGGTGTTCATGGTTTGGTGATCCGAAAGTTGTGTTTCAGAGTTGTGTGTGTCTGTGCAGTCCAGATGGACTGATGGAAAGAGTTTTGTGTATGAAGGTTGTCGCATTTTTTGTGGATGAATCTGAAGGTATCTAAGATGTGTTCTAGTGTATGGTGAAGCGTGTTATGTGTTATTCAAGTTATCTTCTTTTTTTGGGAGCATGTGCTTCAAAGTTCATTTGTGTTTTCATTAGGTTTGGATGACCTGGTGTTTACACATCATGCAAAGGATAAGTGTCAAATTAGGAAGTGTGTGATTGATCCGAGACATTGTTTTGGGTCTTGGTTAAGTGTTGATTTGGTCTGATCTCATTCCTATCCACCATGGGAATGTTGAGTTTCCAACCTAATTTGAATTTTTAAAATGAAGTATGTGTAGCCGACCTTGGAGAAAGTTTCTAAGGTTGAAGATGGTATAAATACAAGTCAAGACGTTATGAATTGTAAGAATCAAGAATGTCACAAGTGTGAGAAGTAGAGTGTGCAAAAGTGAATTGAGGCAGCAGTACTTTAATGTGTTAGACTCCTGAAAGCAGTGAGCTGACAGTGTCTAAAATTCTTCTGATCAAGGTTACAGATGTGTGTAATTTGTTGTGGTGGATTTTTTTGTTATCTTTTTGTATCTGTAGGAAGTGAGCCTCCCTTCTGGACAGTGAGTCCTATCTGTAGGCAATGAGCCTTATATCTAGGCAATGAGCCTCTTTGTAATCGATTTTGGAATTACTTTATATTGTGAGTAAATCCTCACCATGGTTTTTTCCTTATTGGGTTTTCCACGTAAATTTGGTGTTTCTTGTGTTGATATTGCTTTCTATTATTTGCATTTCATGTTCATACTTAATAACAAAATAAAGTGGTTGTGAAGTTGATAAGTGTTTGAGATTTGAGATTGAGTTTGGTGTCAGCTGATTCACCCCCCCTCTTAGTTGTCTTGTGCCTTTCAATAATTGGTATTAGAGCCTTGGTTCCTTCAAAGAAGCCTAACAACTTGAGGAATATCCTGAAGATTGAACAAATGGATGATAAAGAACTCTGGACTGCCCTTGAAGATCTTGACAAGGCTAAAATTGAAAATAGATATTTGAAAGAAAATCTTGATGAGGAAAGTGAATGTGTCCAAAAATTGAAAGAGCAATTGAAGAAGTTCAAAGAAAGACATAGAGAAGTAAGTGAGCAGTTAAAACAAAAAAATGAAGATATTTTCGGATTGAAGGTGCTTGTGAAGGAAAAGAAAAGAATTGAAGAATGTCTGAATATTGTGGTGCAAAGCAAGACTGATGAATGCACAAGACTTGAACAAGAAGTGGTGAACCGGAAAGCTGATCTGGAGAAAGAAAAACTCTATGAAGATAATTTCAAGACAAGCCCCACCAAGCTTGATGAGTTGATTGTAGGACAAATACCTTCTAAAGAGAAGGTGGTTTGGGAAATGAAGCTGGTGAAAGCTCTAAGGTTGTGTAGACCTCAAACATAGTGGATAATCAGAAGACTCAAAACCAAGGGAAGCAGAAAATAAATCCAAGAAACTTTGCTAGGAGACCGCCTATCAAACAACCAAATGCTCAAAGGTACCCATCTTTCAATGGTGTTTGCTTTTCATGTAATAAATTTTGTCACAAGGAATCATAGTGTAGAAGTAGAGTGAATCAATTTGCTAGTTCTTTCTTCAGACAATATTTTGCATCCAAGAAAATTGAACATAGAGCTAGTGAATGCAAAACTCAGATGATGAATTGGTTTAATGGAGGTAGAATGAATCAATCTTTTGCTGGCTATTGCTATACATGCAACAAGTTTGGACACACAAAAAATTAGTGTAGGTCAAGAGTAAATGGTAGTCAGACAAGTCAGAAAAATGTTGCCTGCTATAATTGCAACAAATCGGGGCACATTTCAAGAGTTTGTAGAAATAAAAAGGGAAAGTAATCTGATCCGGTAAAGAAGAATGAGCTTGTGAAGAAAATTGACAAGAATGAAGTTAAGCAAGAAATGAACACAAAATTGACAAGAAATTTTCTCAAAAGCTATTGACAAGAGAATTAACAAAAAATTGTTTGAATTCCCTAGATATTTGGCGTGTCAGTCTTTGGCACGAATATATGTTGTAAGGAATGGAGTTGTTGAAAGGAAGAACCAGACTGTTGAGGAAGTTGTATGAAATATGATGAAAGAAGTAAATGTACCTGATGTATACTGGAGAGAGGCAATCCACACTACTATTTATATTCTTAACAGAGTTTAAATTAGAGGTAACAACACTAAGACTCCTTATGAGCTGTGGATAGGCAAGATTCCTACTGTGAAGTAATTTAAGGTGTTTGGAAGCAAATGTTATATTAAAAGAGATGATGAGAACTTTGGGAAGTTTGATGCTAGATGTAATGAAGGGATTTTCCTTGGATATTCAACTAGTAGCAAAGCTTATAGATGCTTTAATAAAAGATTAAGGAATATTTTTTAGAGTGCAAATGTGAAGGTTGATAAAGATATGCATAGACTAATTGAGATAAGTGAAGTTGAACCAGATGAACCTATCTATGGACAAGTACACGAAGAGAATAAGGGAGAAGAAGAAGAACAAATGAAAGAAGAAGAAACTCTGGAACCTGATCCTAAGACTCCTAAGTATGTACAAAAGAATCATCCAGAAGAACAAATAATTGGAGATAAAAGTGAAGGTGTAAAGAAAAGAAGCAAAGTGGTGGCAACTGAGGTAAATCTGTGTTTACTTTCAAAGATAAAACTAAGTTTGTGTGTGAAGCTGATGAGGGCGCAACCCGAGACACAGAAAATAACCCACCAACAAGAGAATAATTTTATTATTCAGAAAATGGAGCTTCTTACATGCAGAGGATCTCAAATCCCCAAGTTCTACAACATATACAAGCTACAGAAAGCTACAGATTAACCCTTTCGCAATATGCGAGCTTGTCCCCAAAAAGTTACCCAAAAATTAGAAAACCCGCCCATAAATAGAGCTCCTCCTTAGTTTGGAGCCAAAACAACATTCAAATTGAGTTTAGGCGGTTTTGGCGCCGAAAATTTACAACAAGAAGTTCAAATTTGGAAAGGGCATTTGCAATGGTAACTTCTAGAAAGTGCGCCAACTTCGCGGGGCCATAACTTTTGATCCAGGACTCTGATTCACGAACCGTTCGAACCGTTGGAAAGCTCTCGAAGTCAAGAACGC
>VDFB02371737.1:0-47801 GCA_007258455.2 Sequoia sempervirens | reverse complement strand
GAGGGTCTTAAGAAAATGCATAGAATATATGATTAATGTTGGAAGCTACAAAACTATTATCATAATCTATAGACTTGGATGTTAATATCAAATATTGTGCATACAATTTCTTTTGCTTTGTCATTAATTACACAAAGTAGATTACCTTCTATTGAGGTCTTGGGAAATGCCTTGAAGGATGAAGGATTGGTATTTATAGAGTGTATTTTTTTAGTGTATCGCATTCACCATGAAGTTCATGGGACAATAATATGCCATTTTTATTTGTTGATTATGTTTATCGTGGACTATTTTAAATAATTACTAGTACTAAATTGAGACATGGCCTTGAACAATTGCTTTGTATGCTTCTCTACAAATCAATATGTAAGTCTTATAGTGTTGTATATCCTAGGTGTAATTAGCTTAGGAATGCTGGGTAAAGTATAGTTGGATTCATTCCTTGCCATATTCTATACTTGTTGAAATTTGGTAATTAAGATGTGAGACCAACATTGCCTTAGGATATATCGGTATTTTAGAGGTGTTATGGGTGCAAGAACACATTTCAAAACTAGGAGCAAAATTAAAATATTCAAATTTGAATTCTAAAACACATGTAAACCTCATGACCGAGCAAAAATAAAATTCATAATGAAAGTTCAAATAATAGAACAAAACAAAATTAACAAATAAACTCCATTGATAAAATATATGTTCTCAAGTGAATATGGTTGTTTGAAATCTCTGCAACATATACCTATTGAAGATGGTTTGCTTGATTTGCATAGGATGATGTACTAATTTGTAGATTTTTGGTAATGGGGATATATAGTGAGGATTTACTGATGAGATATATGGTGGAGATTTAATGAAAGCAATTTCTTAGGATCAAGGAGAAAATGAAGGGTTTATATTTATTTTTTTAAAGATGAATGACTAAGATTGCATTTACTAAAATAGTAATTTGTTGCAATGATAAATAAATATTTAAAAATTGAGAGGGAAATGCATTTATTTTGGGATGGTGGAGGGAATATAGGTAAATTAAACAATAAAATATTATTTAATTTAATTATCCATGTTGGGTGAAAATCAAGGTAATTAAATAATAATATTATTTTCGTGTTGCCTGTAGTTATTTAATTAGTCAATAGCATATTAGATTAATTAAATAAATACTTATTTAATGGTGATGGAATGATAGTATACAATGATGTTAGGATGATTTTATGTGCCTACACTGGTCTTCACCATAATGTTGTAGTTGTAGACATGTATGATTCTTGTATATGTTTCTATTTCATTGTTTTGTTTAATAGTATAGACAACCTTTTAAAGGCTTAAAAATGCACATGTTACATTTTAACATTCAACTTCTTTGTTTCATTCTCCTGTAAATAAATTATGGAATTGGATTTACCTTTATAAGTTGTATGTTAGCTTTCTACAAATAATTTTTATGTATGACATTGTTTTACGAATTATTGTCTAATATATAGAACACCTTCTAGATTTTCTATTGTAAATATTTTCACCCATTCTTTTGCTTATGGTTACAGTTTTAATAAACTTTATTACATAATTTTATAATGAGAAGTTCTTTAATACTTGTCATCGTCATCATATTACATCTTTGACATTTTTATAATAAAAAGATGTATTATTTATGCTCTCTAGACTTTATAAATTTATTCTCTCTTATCCAAAGTACATACACATATATCTATCCACAAACAATATTATAAATCTAATATTTTTAATTCTATGTAAATATTATTTCATTCTTTTCTTTAACTTTGCATCTAACCATTAGCCTTCTTTAATACTAATACTACTTAGTACTAAATAAAACATCATTACCCAAATTAAATTCAGTTAAAACCATTTTTTCTGCTTAAAACACCCTACCATACCATATAAATTAAAAAAGACAATTTGATTGAAACCCTAAGGGCAGAAACCCGTCAGCGTGTAAACTTCCAGCGCGTTGGCAAACCCAGGGTTTCTTCTTCTTCTTATTTTCATTTTCCCTCAATTCTAGTATTGTTATTATCAATATTTCGTCTGTTTCTTCAGATTGCAGAGGTCGCGCGTTTGATTCTCACTTTGTTATTTGCGGTAAGTGATCTGATCAACTATAGTCGTGAAGGCTTTGAAATGTTAAATATACTTATTCTCTTCGTTTTTGGTAATTTTCTCGCAGCTGTTTAAGGTACTTTGATGTTTCTTTCTTGCATGAATGATCCTGCACAGTTTTTGCAAAAAAGCTTTATGAAGTCAAATCTATAGTTTATTTGTTGTTTTTATTTGCTTTTTTAATTTTTGGATTTACAGGGTTCATGTGCATGTTTAATAATGCGAAGTTTTTTTAATTTTATTTTTAAACTTTGCGCTGGCATGTATTTAATTCTTTCTAGGTCTAGGGTTTGAAACAGTAAACCGGAGATTACTTGAGGTAAAGGTTAATATTTAGTTCACGGCAAAGCCATAGGCCTATTTGCCGTGGAAGGTTAATTTTTTTGGTTTGAAGGAACCCTAAAAGTGTTTTTTTCGAAGGGAACTATTTATCTTTTGTTTGGATAGAAGTCTACAGACCTTTTTTTTAAAGCTTGATTTTATTCTAGGAGGGTTTTTTTTTCTATATATATGGTTTTTGTTCTATGTATGTATATATGGTTATTTTTTCTGGCTGTATTGAAAGTGTTTATATAGTATACGTAGTTTAAATTCAGCCCATCAGCACGACATATATTAATGGTTGGTTTCTAGCCCTGATCAAGTGAGTGACACTTCTTGTTCAAGTTAAGTGAGTCTGAGATTGTTTTTGCTCTAGCCCCGTGTATTGTTTGAAATTTGTACCAGTGATTTTTGAAGCCCTGGCCAAAATCATGAGCGGTATTGGATTCATATTGCCTAAATGAAAAGTACGCGTTTTTAAGTGTACGATCTATATGTTCTCTTTTTTTTTTTCTCGTATCATTGTCTTTGTATTGTTAAAGAAGATCTAGGGCTTGTTATTGTTTTTTAAGAAGCGTTTGTAATTTGAATGTGAGTTTTAGGTTATCTTATTTTTATTGTTTTTTAAGAAGCGTTTGTAATTTGGATGTGAGTTTTTAGAGTATCCTATTGTTTTTAGAGGAACCGAACTTGGGGAAATTTTATCTTTCATTAAAATTCCCTAAAGCAATGCTATGGACGGAAAGTCTGTAGGTTTGAAATTTTTTGTACGTTAATATTTTTTTACTGCCTGTTCTTGTTGGATCATTAGAAAAAGGGTGAAACCGCTTCTTTTGTGTTGTTTAGTGGTTGGATAATTTTTTAAAAGGTTAACCACCTTAGTATGTAGTTTTCACGGGATTTGAAATTAGCTTGAATTTTTCTAGATTTTACTGTGTAAACCTACTTATATCAACACTTGGGATCACACTCCATGATCCATCTTCAGGATGTAGATAGCAAGAGAATAGAAAATGGAGTGTGATCCAACATGTTGATAGAAAAATGTTTACACAGTCAAACCCAGAAACATTCAAGCTAATATTATGTATTTGAAATTCTATGGCTTTAAGGGTTTGAAATTATTAAATTAGGAGCTTTTAGTTCTCTTTTTTAATAGCAATAATGTATCCTCTGCCCTTCTTGTTAAGTATTTGTTTTGAGGCCGAGGTTCCTCAGGTGATTTGCTCTCTTCTTTTGTGTACTTTTTCTGTTATTTGTTTTTTGTGAGAGTATTGTTTGCCAATGTAGATGGTTGATGCTTTAGTCAAAGGATTTTTTTTAGTAATATGTCTTTTGATCCATTGTAATAAATTTAATTTTTATTTGTTTTTTTGTTGTTTTGGATTATTCAGGGTATTTTTTAAATGGATTTGATGTTCATTTGCTTCAATGTTATTGAAGCAGCATGCAATTATGTCTTTTAGAGAATTTTTTGATGCTTCATGGGTTTCCTGCTTGTGAGCTATCCTTTGGGACTTGCAAGTCTGCCATGACCATTAACATAACATGGTGGACATGGTCACAGTCATGGTGCTTGAATGGTTTGAACTTGTTTCTATTATCATTAGATTACCTTGGTTTTCCAATTATCACTCAATTCTGGTTGATTGGACTGAATAAAATTATTTATAATTGTGAGTAGATGCTTTTTTTGGTTAATTACTATTTGTCTTTTATTCAGTAGTATTTCTGTATTGAAGTTAATAATGCTGTTTTCTGTTTAATTTAGTGTTTGAGTTGTTAATAATCAACATGGCAGGCAATGATAGCTTATTCTTTCGATGCATAATTCTTGCTAGTATATTTGATTATACTGCATTCTTGGGTATCTAAGAATAGTATACCATGATGCATTTATTTGAAAATTTTTGGGTATAATGAGTTTGCTGGTTTTGTGTTTTAATTTGTTTGTGTGTGTAGTTTCAGTTACAATTTGCATTTAACTGCAATTTGATTACTATTGCAAGTTTTTTATATTTTGATCTCTTTATTCATTGGGCTTTTGTAGCACCTGATTAATTATGACTTGGGGCCAGCATTAAGTGAATTTTTTAATAGGTTGATTGTGGGTTCTATTGGGACCCTTGCAAGAAAAAACCAGACAAGCATAAAACCATGTTAATTAAACACCTAGCATTCAACATCCTATTCAGCTGCAGTTTTAATGAGATGGAAGGATCATTTGAGAGATTTTCTGTTAGAGATTGTTGTCCAATCCTCTTTACCATGGGAAGGCTATCCCAAAATAAATCTCATTCCCCTCACCATAGGAGAGAGCCTCATTGGCAGGATCCAAAAACTTAGCCTTAGCACTCGGCTTCTGTAGAACAGGAAACTCCTCAGAATACAACTCATCAGAAGTTTTCTCTAATACCCCCAAAGAGAGGGCATCAGTTGGAGGAGGAGCATCGGCAGTCCCACAAGAGGCAAACATATCTCCATGGAAGGATTTGCATTTTGAGCTAAATAAGGTTCCTCTAACAATAGTCCTCATTCATCAGGTGCTGAAGAAGATTCAGGAACTGAAGGAGCCCTCTTAGAAGACTTCGCAAACACCTGCTCCTCCAATGCCTTCTCAACATTTAATTGATGTGGTTTTGCATCCTTCCACCAAGTTGAGGATCCTATTGATTTTTGTTTCTGGCTTGAACAACCTGAAGCTATATAGCCATTTAGTTTTGCATAACATTTTTGACAGCGAAAGGCTAGATTTTCATATTCTAACTGCTGAATCAAAATGTAGTCGTACACTGTGAGCCTAATTTGTGCTGGGTGACCTTTTGAGATATCCATCTCCCTAAATTTGAGCAAAAGTAGTATGGTTAAAATCCTAGGTTTCGGGAACACTAGACATATACTCACAAAGGAAGTTGCCAATTGCCTGCAAACAACAACCAATCCAAAATTTCAGAGGGAGATTTGGGAGCTTGACCCAAAGAAAGAATGATTCCCCCAATGATGCTTCTTTTCTTAGAGAATTATATCCGTCTTTCTTTGAATCAAAAACTTCAATAATTTTTTTTTAAAAATCCCATAGTTGCCGGGAGATGCAGGGTACTGGTACTGGTACAGGGATGTGGATGGCAATCAAATTAGGGTACGTGAGTAAAATGAATAAGGAGACAGCTATTTTATATGTAAATGATTCACCGGAAATTTTGGGTACGGGGACTGGTATGTTGTCTATGCTCCCATAATGGAGAATCCCGGCAACTATAAAAAAATCCTGTGTGCAAGGGTACAAATCTACGTTACTTTCCATAAACAGCTTCCAATTATGGGAGATCCATCTGTGTGTACCTCTAGTACGCTTTTCCAAAATTTATTAAATTTACAAATAATCCAATGTTCCTCACAATATACTTCTTCTAAAACTTATGCCCCAAAAACCAAAACCAAATGAGAGGATACCCATGAACATTTCGAATGAAAAGGCTTCTCAAAATACTTACCAGAAGCCTTGCTTGAAATCCCAATAGCGGCGAACCATTGGCAGCAGATGACAAAATAGCCTGAATGGGCAGATCAAATGATGTTCTCATGCAGACCAGGCTTCAGGGATAGCATAGAGGTGGCTTTTACTAGGTGTTGGAGGAGCCACCACTAGAGTTAAAACTGTGCCCAATGCTTCATTCTTTTCTGCATCATTGATCTATCTGTCCCCCTCCTTGCTGTGTAGCTGGCATGCTAATGCTTGAAACATCAATCACTTTAGGGTTTTCAGGTTCTGCAGCAGAAATTTTAGGTTTTATAGGAGCCTTAGCAGCTGCAGCTGTTATCAATGAGTTAAGTTTGCAGCTAGAAGAGATGTTAATGCTTGCATTTAGTGAATTTTTGATTGCTTGATATAGAAATTAGAATGCTTTTGTAGCCTTCTTTTTCACTTTATAGCTTATGTTTATAAAAGTTAAATCTTTTCTGCTCTAGTATTGTGCTTGAGAAGAAAATTAACTGGTAAATTATCGAAATTTGGCCAGCAATTTTTTTGTTAGAACACATGCACTTTTGAGTAAGTTGTTCTTAACTTGTTCTTGGACACACACACTGGAGGCAAAGTCTTCTATAGGCTAGTCTTTAGACCAAAATTTGTTCTCTTGCTTGTGTTTAACGTTTATTCTACCTTACATTTTTCCTATTTTTGAATACAATGTATATAGAAGTTAAATCTTTTTTGCTCTGGTATTGTGCACGAGTAAAAGCTAATTAGCAGAAGTATGGAAATTTGACCAGCAACTTGTTTGTCAGAAGTTAGAACAAATATACTTTTGACTAAGTTGTTCTTGGGCACAAACAATGGAAGCATAATCTTCTACGTGATTAGTGTTTAAAAAAAAAAAAAAAGACCAAAATTTGGTCTCAAATCAATTTATCTATTGTAGGATTCAACTTGAAATTGCAAAAGATGCTTAGTTCTTGATATTGCACCTTCAGCTTGCATGTGTTATATTCTAACTAGTTTGATATTTATTATTTAAATGATGTCATTGTTTTTATTGTTCTTTTGTGGATTGGATTTTTCCTAATGCTTTATGCTACTATGCTTTTCCTCAGAATTAAGGCACAATGGGCGAATTGAAGGAGAGTGATACTTACCAGGAGGAGCTTCTTGATTATGAGGAAGAAGACGTGGCACAGGAGTCGATTGCTGTGAGGGGCACTGGTGAAACTGTGAAGAAGTAAGTATTATGTGTATTATTTCACCTGGTTTAGAAAATTCATGCTTTTATCGAGTGCAATTAATTAGCATGTAGTGTTAAATTACTGTTTTAAAAAAGACTTCTATGACAAGTAATTTCCTTTTGATTCTGCAGAGGATATGTTGGCATCCATAGTTCAGGCTTTAGGGACTTCCTTCTCAAGCCAGAGTTACTCCGAGCAATTGTAGACTCTGGATTTGAACATCCCTCAGAAGGTATCATTCTTAAAGATTGTTAAATTTAGTTTCATTAGTCATTCTTGTAGTTACATATAGATTTCTGTCATGGTGTTTGAATTCAAATTTGGTGGAATTAATTCTTTATGTTTAGGTTAGTACTTCATCTAGATGTCAAAGCACTATTTTTGAGTTGAGGAGTTTTGCAGCTTTTGTCTTGGAAGTTACTATTATCTGAATTTAACTGACTGGTTTGCATGCATCTGCTCCTGCATCGATAGCACATGTCGTTATCTTGAAATGTATCAAGAAATGAACTTGTAACTAAAATAATGAGACAACTATTATACATTAAATATTCTATTTGAAGCAAATTGATATTGTTTATAAAACTTACTCAAGTTATAATATGATTTGTGATGTGATCATAGATTAGGAAACTTGATTTCTAGTGACTTTTAAATGGCTTTGTATATATTTGGCTATATGCTTATTTATGGGAACTTTCTGGATCAGTTCTCTTCAATACTTGGTTCAGTGGGGTTCACCAATAGTTTGTGTTTCACATTAGTAATGTACATATTCTTTAGGGTGCCCTTGTAAGTATTGGAAGTCTGGATTCAATTTAAAATGACAATTGAAATTTGTAGATTGTGTTTTATTATTAGAAAAACTAAAATTGAATAAGTCTTTTGTGATTCACATTACTACATGAGAACAATGAGATCTTATTAAAATGCTATTGGTTTGACTGAGATGAAATTGTCATGGTAATCACTGAGAGGCCACTCTGTGTACTTATAATTTTGTTGAAATTGTCTCTTCTGATAAGTGATAAGTGCATGTAAATGTTGTGCAGGTAATTAACTTGCACTGTGCCTCTAAAGTTGGAGCATAATGATGGCTATCTTAGAGAATTCCGAAATCAGACAAATTGTGAATGTCCTAACCGAGATATCAATTTATTTTGTTTGATTCTATCAGTACAACATGAATGCATTCCCCAGGCTATCCTAGGGATGGATGTGATTTGCCAGGCTAAGTCTGGAATGGGAAAGACTGCTGTTTTTGTACTTTCCACACTGCAACAGATTGAACCCGTTCCTGGGCAAGTTGCAGCTCTTGTCTTGTGTCATACTCGGGAATTGGCATATCAGGTATCTTAATTTATAGGCTGATCTGTTGGAATTTCTTCCTTGATAATTGGGCTTTTGTGGTTACTTTATCCTTAGTTTACCCCTCTATATTATTATGTTGATTGTTGCTATTGATAGTGGATTCTTACCAGTTCTGTTTTGTATTGCAGATATGCCATGAATTTGAGAGGTTTATCACCTATTTAACGGACTTGAAGGTGGCTGTATTCTATGGTGGGGTAAACATTAAAGTCCATAAAGATTTGCTTAAAAATGAGTGCCCCCACATAGTTGTGGGTACTCCTGGAAGGATACTTGCTCTAGCAAGGGAAAAAGTTTTGAGTCTCAAAAATGTCAGACATTTTATTCTTGATGAGTGTGACAGGATGCTGGAATCACTTGGTATGTCAGTAGGGATATTTTTAAAAAGATTTTGATTAAATACTCTGTTTAGTATGGTTTATAATGTTTTTTGTGTTGTAGACATGCGGAGAGATGTCCAGGAGATTTTCAAGATGACCCCTCATGACAAGCAAGTCATGATGTTCTCAGCCACTCTGAGCAAGGAGATTCGGCCTGTCTGCAAGAGATTCATGCAAGATGTAATGTCTTCTGTACAAGTTGACCTGTTTAATCCATTGCAATGTTTACTTTAATGATCAGGGAAACTAGTTAGTGGGTGATAAGTATCATGTTCATTTAAATAGGCTTTCATTCAGGTGGGATAATAGTTATGCTTTCTTCTGTAGGATTGTTTTAAGATGGAACATTTAACCCTTGAGTTGCTCATATGTTGCTTCTACACATTTGCAAAGGCGATTCATATTGTTTACCTGAAATTCTCTATCTATTATAGTTGAGTCCTTCTGTTTTCCTGTGCATTCTTATCGAACACATCAACACTGGACTGCCCTAGCTATATTGTAATTCCAAAGTTGGGATTGCATGTTACTTAAATCCTTTTCTTTGCATTCACAAGAATGGAGCTGCCTTAGAGGTAGTGCAGAGCTGCATTTTCTATGGTGGCCAACTTACATTCATTGCACATGGTGGAGACATGGGTTACATGTGGCCGGCCTCAGTTACCCGTTTTGTAACAACAATACAAATAATTAATTCAATGCTATAGCGCAGTATTAAATTCAGAATTCAGGGACAGTATATTGGACCACGAAGCTGCTAGTTGAACCTTTCAGTTCTTTTCGTTCAACATGTGCTCCTTGGATCAATGAGGGGATTGTTATGGCACTGTTGGCTCTTGATGGCGATCACATCACCTAATGTTACACTCACATTTGTTTCCGTTTACAGCCTATGGAGATATACGTTGACGATGAGGCAAAATTAACACTTCATGGATTAGTTCAGGTATTGAATTTATTTGAGTTTAATACATATGTTAGATAAATAGGTATCTATGTTTTCTCCATTGGCGTCTTTGGTATTTATGTCTTGAGATTCTTCCAGCACTACATCAAACTGAGTGAGCTGGAAAAGAACCGGAAGCTGAATGATCTGCTTGATGCGCTGGACTTCAATCAAGTTGTGATATTTGTCAAGAGTGTTAACAGAGCTGCAGAACTTAACAAGCTACTTGTGGAGTGCAACTTTCCATCAATCTGCATCCATTCTGGAATGCCACAAGAAGAAAGGTGTGTTTACTGCTGTTCTTTTGTGTTTTTCCTTTCTGAATCTACCATGGTACTTACATGTAACATTAACAATTGTCTTCACTCTTTTAAGTGGGAATATGCTTGGTATTCCACTAGCCATGAGTACAAAATTAATGGTTGTTTTAAAGGGTGATATGTAATTGATTTTTTTTTGCTTATATCTGTTGTCATTCATTGTTAGCTGTTACAATTGTAATGAAAGCTTCCTGCAATTGTCTTATACACCATAGTGTGATGATCGTTGCCTTAACAAAATTTGATAAGCTACACAGAAGAGTGGCCTTAATTATGTTAAGGAATTAATTTTTTTCAGGCATATTTTTATAGTAGTATTTTGGGTAATATGGATTATGATTGTATTTTATTCTTCCAGGGCTCATGCAGACCAGATTCAGTTGTATATTCTTTTAGATATTTGATTTAAATATGTTTAACAAATACTAATATGTGCTTCTAGTGATAGTTTTAGGAATAAAATTTTAATAGATAATTTTTTATGCAGATTAACTCGATACAAAGGTTTCAAAGAAGGCCATAAGAGGATTCTTGTTGCGACTGACTTGGTTGGCAGAGGAATAGATATTGAACGTGTTAATATTGTCATTAACTATGATATGCCAGATTCTGCTGACACTTACTTGCACAGGGTAACTGCTATAAATAATTTTGTTTAATTTTCACTCCAAACATTACTTCCTTTTTCCTCTATTCAGATGCAAAAAAAATAAAGAGGACTGTGTTTCATATATAGGTTGGAAGAGCAGGTCGGTTTGGTACAAAGGGTCTTGCCATCACTTTTGTTTCTTCTGCAGCAGACTCAGATGTGCTCAACCAGGTATGCATGGTATTGAAGTCTATTGAAGATTTGAGTCTGCCACAACATTTATAATAATTTGTTGTCCCTGTATTTCTTTTAGGTTCAGGAACGTTTTGAAGTTGACATTAAGGAGCTTCCTGAACAGATAGACACATCAACTTATAGTAAGTTTTTGTATAATTCTATGCTTTTAGATCTCTTCTGTTGTATCATACAATCTTCATAATTGGGGGTGCTACCCTGTTTAAGAAAGTTAGTTTAAACATCTATGTTTGATTGCAGTGCCATCTTAAGAACGGAGGAGCATGCTGCTATTCAAAAGTTCGAATAAATCCAGAGGAAATGTTTAGAGAGTAATGGAATGATACCTGGAAATTTGTTTGAACTTACATGATATGGAGAAAACTGCAAATTTTGCTAAAGCAGGATGTAGTATTATCTGCTATGCTTAGTTACATCCCACTTCATCTGAAAAATTCTGCCGTGGACTCGAGTTGACTATGTTTCTCTTATGAATACCGAAGTCCAACTGAATGCTTAATTTATTCAATTGTAACATACATGTACTATTTAAACCTTTGAACGGCCCTAATGCTGGGATTTAGGATGTGAGAACTGTT
Organism: Sequoia sempervirens; assembly: GCA_007258455.2. Lineage (NCBI taxonomy): Eukaryota > Viridiplantae > Streptophyta > Pinopsida > Cupressales > Cupressaceae > Sequoia > Sequoia sempervirens. The sequence goes on along the minus strand of VDFB02371737.1, from coordinate 36,201 downwards.
CTAAATCAGTTCATTAAATCGAGAAAATTAGACATAAGCTTAATTGGTTGAGGTCAGATTAGTTTTCTTTCGACTCCTAGAGTGTTTTCTTCATTTTGAAGGTCCTCCACTGAATGCGAGATTGATTCAACCGGCTTATTCTTACATGGGCAGGAGTCGAGTTGGTATGGATAGAATACTCTGCTTGTTTATATCATTTGCATGTGTAATTTTTCTTCCGAGATTACATAACGTCTTTAACTTAATTATTGAAACAATCGAGCTGCCCCAACTATTCTGAGTTAAATCATTACGAGTAGATGTGGAGGCACATTATTTCCAAGAATTTTGCTCGACTGAATTTGTTAGGTTTTCTTAGGTCTTAGTGGTTTTGCTGTAGCAAATTTTTCAGAGAAGATGATTGTGGTAGAGTTGTAATCTATTTTGGCACCAGAGCTAGTATTTAGGAATAAACAATGATTCTGTGTTAGTATTTGAAATTACACGAGTAATGGTTTTATGATTTTACAAATTATTATAGTGAAATTTCCCACCAGGTATGTGCAGAAGTGATATTGTATGCTCTAATTCTGAGCGAGTACTAATATTATTTTGGATTTTTCTATGGAGCACAAGAATTTTATAGTGTCGTTATTCTGCAAACATTTTATATGCTAGTATGGATGTATAAGTATGACAGTATATATTTAGGTGTGTTAATATATTTATCTTTAATACAGTAAAGTAATTCACAGAGATCAATAAGATTATTATCTTTCTTGCATATAAATTACTATTAGCATAGATATTTTAAATACATCTTTAATACATCTAAAGACGTTTTGATTTTTCAATCCTCAGGTGTTCATTTTTAAATAATATTTAAATAAATTGTTATAGAGAATAGATAGATGTTTAGATTTTTCAATCCTCAGGTGTTTTTATTTAAATTGTTATAGAGAATAGATAGGTGTCTTGAGATTGATTAGATGTATTTAAGATATGGTAGCATCCACAGTGGAGTATGTGAGATTATTTTAACCTTTTTTTGTGCTTCAATAAACTATTATTATCTTCTATAAAATAATTAATGGGAGTATTAATTTTGTTTAGTAATTTTTTATAGCATTTCATATAATATAATTTTAATGTCTATTAATTAGAGATTAATAGAAGAATTATTTTTAATAATGTACATATTATTGAAATTTATTGTGTTTTCAAAGACTTAAGAGTTTTTTTTTCAGTTTCTTTTGAGTTGTTTTTTTGTTTTTGATTTTTCAAAAGATCATATGAAATTGGTGATGAGATTTTGAGACCATTTAAGGAAACAAATGTTAAACTTGTTCTCTCTCTCGTTCCTATATCAGTTGTTGTCTTAGAAATAGTAAATCAATGTTAATTGTAATGGCTTTGTATTTGTGAAATTGGAATAATATATGAAATGCATCTTTAAATGGCATTTCAAAGTAACTAACTAATGCACCTTGTGCAAATGAGAAAAGAGATGTGAAAGGTCAATTAGGAAAAAATTGGTTTATTTTTTGCACACATTTGTGTAGTAAATAAGTTCAATTGATAGATCATTTAGAAAATGATTTTATTTTCTCCACAAGCCTTGTCTTTGAATAAATAAATGAATGAAAGTCATGATAGTTGAGAAACCACGAATCTAGGAAATACCAACATAAATAATCACAATATAACCATCTAAATATTTATTTACTTAGAAAATATCAAGATAGCAAAAACTTTATATATACATTTATAAAAAAATTATAAATAATTTTATACAATATTATAAGACTTAATTATTTATTTACAATAATTGCTGATAGGCTATATATAGTGAGAGGTTTCAGCCTGAAACCTGTCACATGCCGGCAAACTACACAGGTTTCCACAAAACAGGTTATGGTTTCAGTCAAACGCAAATTTTAACGGCAGGCGAAGCTTGTCACATGTCATATCAGAGATAAATGCACAGTATCATTCTCTTAGATTTTGCTGGCTGCTGGCACTCCTTGTTTGATCAGATATGTTACATGTCATATCAGCTAAAAATATCCAGCTGCTATCGAATGTCCCTTCAAGTCAATTATCCCACTCGCGCTCTAACAGACAAGAATGTGGAAGGGCTCTAACAGAGGAGAATGTGTCCAATTGCTCGTGGGAGAAAAAGACGAAAAGACATGGGGAGATACATGTGCTATGATGGCCTGCAACCGACATTTCGTTCTAAAGCTTCCCTTGACCTAGCTACGACAATATCACTTGATAGACAATACAGGGAGGGCTATTTCCCTCTAATGCTATGTTGTTGTCAAATCCATTGCGGCCCCTCAATATCAAAGAACTGGTCTATTTTTTGCGGCTTCTTCAGGTCTTAGTGGCGCTGAACTTGGAGGATGAGTATGGTAGAGAACACACATTCTCCAGACGGCAGCTGCTCATACGGCTGCACCGAAATATTATTCTTCCCCAATTCTCTATCAGGGCGGTAGATTTTCAAACAAGAAGCCCCGCACATTCCTCCAACCATTTTATAGCTTGATTGAAGGGTAGTAGGAAAGAAGGCTCAGCCAAACGAGGCAAACGCATTGGATCCCTCCCTCAGAAGTGAAAAGAATTGGAGTGCAGTCTGCCAGACGTTGCAATTGATGGCTTTCAGATGAGTAACATTTATTAGCAGAGATTTGTATGAGAGGCTTAAGATCTGGTATTCACCTGTAGGTGTGGAAATGAATGGGATGCTCCCCTCTTCGAATGTGGAGTTCTGTTTACATACAAAGGTAATAACAAAAACTCAATACACTAATCTAATTCTCCATGTTTTAATAGTTGAAACTTGCAATTTACCAAAAGATGTTTATCTTGCAAAACATGAAGTGTATTTTATTGGTCATGTGACATAAACCCTCCATCCATGAATCTCAACATCAATTAACTTTAAAGCAACATTTTGACAGGATTTTTAGCAAAACTACACAAAGAATGGGAAAAATAGATTTTCCATTACCCTCCATGAACTTTATAGACAACAAGAGGTTCTAACTTAACTATCTGGCATAGGCTATTGGGACCAAGAATTTTAATAATTTTTAAAGATAGAAAATTGGCCATTGACTTGCTTATTGGGGTGAGCTGAAGTTAGGTAAGGCAATGTTTTTTTAGATTGCATCCTAGCCAACGCACCTCACGGGCATAATAGACTCATTGGGCAAACAACAGAAACTTTACACTTTACCTTCAATGTATTTTCAAATTTGTACCTCTTTGCATTTTGACCTTTTGACAAAACCTGTGTAATATCAAGGCTTGTTGATGTGTCTAACACTCTAAGCCGAGGTTAAAAGCTATGTAACTTTTATAGCAAAGCCTCAGGTTCAAATCTCTCAAAGACATGTTCAGGTGTAAAACTGCATAATATACCACATAAAATTCTGAGTGCAGCTTACCTTAACTGACAAAATAAAAGTCCTGAGACTCAGCATCTAAGTGAAGCTATATCCTGAAGTGATTGAAAAGGGAATAATTGGCAATGGCCTCCAAGCATAAAGTTAAGAGACATACCATGTTGAATTCTGTGTGCACAATACCTAAACCAAAAGGCACAAGTTCTGCGATACATCATCTAAGCCAAGGTATCTACTCAGTGTAGCTGAAAAGGTTACAGTTGGACATGGCCTCCAAATGCAAAATTGAGTGCAACATACTACATTCATACCTCAACCGACAAGGTGCAAGTCCTTGGATGCAACATTTAAGCCAAACTATGTCCCCAGTGTGGTAGAAAATTATACAATTGGCAATGGCTTCCACACGTAAAATTTCCTATAACATAACACATTCAATTCTGCATGTGGTGACAAGAGGCGAGCCCTGGGATGCTGCATCTAAGCCAAAGTACATTCACAGTTTGCTTGAAAAGGGTACAATTGGCCATGGCCTACAATTCTGGATGTGGCATACCTCAGCTGAGGAACTGCAAGTCCTTGTGTGGAATCTAGGTCAAAGGTATGCCTCAAGCTATCAGTGTAAGAGGGGGCAATCTGCCACATGAACTCCACACAATGTGTAATAGGCAATTGAAGCAAATGCATTGCAATTGCAATGAATCAAAAGTTTCCCAACAATTCAAAACCATGCCAAACTGAATTATTCAATAGTTTATTAAATCCACCATTGTCTATCCTTCTAATGTATAATTAAACCAAAACGGAGCACAAATATTGTCTTTGGTGAACAATCTTCAACAAAAACAACTTTCTCAAGACATAAGTAAGGTTTTTTTTGCTTTGTATATTACAAGTAGACCGTAGAATTGTCATCAATTGATTATGAAGCTCACCTCAAATGTAAGCGCAAACTCTCAAATGCAGGATTTCTCCACAAAATTAAAGAAAACAAATCTGTATACCTGCAAAAAATCATCCATGAAGAATTTGTCAAGTTGAGCAGCTACAAGTTTGTCATCCACAGAACTGCAAGTGAGAGTTTAATCAAAGCTTCAACCACCATTCTCAGGTCTGCATGATGAGATGAATGTCAGCAAAAATGCTGAGAATCTAAAGTAGAAAAACTCATATCTATGCTGTAAGATTGTCCTAAAGCACTTGAGAATGCCCCGAGTCACTATTACTAGCAAACCTCTTAAATTTCAATATCTTCCAAATCCATGTTAAATTGAGCAGCTTCAAGTTTTTTGTCCATAGAACTGCAAGTTAGAGTCTAATCAAAAGCTTCACCCACCATTTTCAGGTATGAATGCTGAGATGAATGTCAACGATAAAAGGGAATGAAAAAAAAACAAAGAGAGAGATAGAAAACAGAAGAGCCACTAAACTTGGCGGGAGAAATTTAGGGGGGACCTGCCAAATGTGATCAAGAAGATGTTTCCATCAACAACCAGAAAAAAAGTCGATGACAAAAGTAATGCTTATTTCTGTTTCTCTTTTAGCCAGGAGCATATCCCTTCTGTGGAAATGAAGAAGAAAGCTTTGTACGCAAAAATTCCAACCTTGTGAATGAAGTTACTTCACATTCACTATATATATATATTTGTGTTGGCTTCTTGATTGCTTAAGTTAGCTGGAAAAGATTTGGACGATGATTCCATGCAAGAAGATGATGAAACTCCCACCACAGCGTGGGCAGATAAAGAAGAAGATATTGAAGTTTGTATTCAAGAAGGCTGTGCATTCTGTGGTGTTTATGATACGCCTTAAGGGTTTAATGATGAGGACCAACCACTCACGATTAAGCACCAATGGGCAAAGAATTGACATCTTTATGGAATCATGATGGTTTGGTTTTAACTGTCAAAACTAGGTTCTGTTTAATTCCCTTAGACCTACCTAGATTTGAGGAGAAATGATTTTTCTAGCTGATCTTCTCTGTAGGACTGAAAGCCCCTAATATTGATAAACCACCTTCAATGAATCAAATGTTTTGGAATCTCTTTCGCTTGGTGTAGAGAAGGGCAAGTGCAGACTCCTAGAGCTCCTTAATTTCCATGGATCATACACTTGTAACCTACAATGATCAATTAATTTTTGTGCAAGGAGCTTAAATTCTTGCATTTCTTGCTTGGTAGAAATATCAAAAACAAATGAATTGTCATCTAATTTGGCTACCCTGCCATCTGTCAGGTAAAAAGATTTTAGCCATTCTCCCATGCTGACTAGAGTTGAGTGAATGCAATTGATTTGTTTAGAAAGTTGCAGATCTTCTTCCCTCCCTTTTTGGTGATAGCCACCACCAAGCGAAACACCCATTAATATTCATCAGAAAATATTTCATTCACATCCTTACCCAGGTTTCCATTCTCCTACTTACTCAAATCTGGTCTCATCCTTTGTAAGAAACACTTGTAGAGTGTCAAGATCCACAGGTATCTGAAACTCGACTTTTGCAACAATTATCTTATGAGCCCAGGAATAAGGCAAGAGATGTTTCCAGCTTGACAAAGTATTGTCCATGAAAATTTTGTCGATATTAAAATCCCTGATGTCCTTCAGAAGATAAGAAGTGCAAGTGTTTGCATAAATTGACTACACTAACATCTCTTAGGCCACCATTTGGACATATTTTCAGTCCAGGTCAGGTCAGAATCTACATCTTGAATCTTGACAAAAAAGAAAATCCCTAAAGCAGATAATAGATTCCTTTCCTACTTCAAAGTTCGCTACAGCTGTTACTTTCCTTCCACCATCAGGAATATTCTTTGGGGAGAGAGAAATTTCGGGGCTTTCTATTGCAAATTCTGTGCTAGGAGCACCACAAGAAATGAGAACACTGAAGTTTGGATAGTATGAAACAGAAAAACCAAACAAAATAACAGATTCATAAAACAAAATGATCTATATACATGAAAATTTATAACTCACTCTCCCAATTTCTAGGGTTTAATATTATTCACTCTAAATGAGCTGTTAGAAAATGCATGTGAGAAACTGCTTAAGCTATGCACTACTTTCAGGATTCTGCTCGTAACATATGTATTACTAAGACTCTATGTTCAAAATTATTTCCAACAAGTTGTTTTCCTTTTGATCTATATACATGAAAATTTATAACTCACTCTCCCAATTTCTAGGGTTTAATATTATTCACTCTAAATGAACTGTTACTAAATGCATGTGAGAAACTGCTTGAGCTATCCACCACTTTCAGGGTTGTGCTCTTAACATATGTATGACTAAGATTTTATGTTCAAAATTATTGCCAACAAGTTGTTTTCCAATTGTTTAATGCATTATGGTCAATACCTGAATTTGTTTTTGAGAGGAGTTTCCACTTTAATGATTCTGATCATAATAACTGGATTATTAGATTGTATGTCTAAAATCATTGACAACAAGTTGTTTTTCAGTTTTATATCGAGACATGTCACTTGGGTATTTACATCTGTACCTTCATTTGGGATGTCGTATAATTAAACTCAGATCCAAACTGAAGCACACAAATATAAACGGTTGCATCACATTTTCTATAATTCACCCTCATTTGATTTATTGGTGATGGTCTGATTTTCCCTCCCAATACACTTTGAAGAAATCTCAATCAAGGTTATGCATTAAATTTTGGTTATGATATTGGTAATGAAGTCCAAATGGATGCAGCAAGAAAAAGATGAAAGTTCACACCAGTGTTATCCTGGCTGCTCTAGCAATGTATTGAAAAGTTTATAAATTTATAAGCTATTTCCTTAACAAAGCCGAGATGAATGCTGAAAAAAAGATGAAAGTTCACACCACTATCATCGTTTGACGATTTTTGGTCTTTTCATACATATGTTTTGTTATACTATGTATATCAACGAGATTATCAACTACCATGCCAAAGTCTCAGATATTGATTTGGCCAAACTTAAGTCTGATCCTGCCTCATTGTTTTCTTTTTCTTCTGGCTTTAAAAACATGCACTGTAAACATAAATTTCTCAGATTACTTTCTTTTTGTTCTTTGCAGGCATTGCCTCAGCTTACAGACACATAAGCTAATTCATGTTATAGATCTTGTGTTGGAGGGTCAATTCTCAATGAAGGAGTTCATTCAGGTCAGCCATTTAATAATTTTCAATGAAGTAATAGTACTCGTAAAATATATTTTGTTTCTTTCCATCTTAACTTCATATGCCTTCATTTCTGAAATGTAGGTTGCAGGCTTGCAGCAATAGCTGCAATGTGTGCACAACCAGAAGCAGGTTACAGAACTCTTATGGCTGATGTTGTGCAGTCCTTGGTTCCTCTTGTGAAGCATCATCGGCCATCTTCTAGGGTCATCAACACCCCAAATTTGCATCATACCATTATGACACTCAAGTCTTCTTGAATCAAGCTGTAGCCTACTTATTCTTCTGGATGAGTACTGTGTATTCAACTTCCATTACTGTTTTGCAGGCTTTTCCCATCTGGCAGGGACTGTAGCTGCAGCGCAGCTCTTGTTTTGTTATGTCCAGGACGTTTTCTGGGATATCTTTGTATGCTTGCACGTTTCTTTGTGATAGTTGTTGTGTATCATCTGTAAGAATTTTTTTCAATAGACTTGGAAATATTCTTCCTGGTCATAAAAGGTGATAAAGTTTCTTTGAACAGTCTTATCTTCAATTAAATTTTATCTTTTAATTGCAATTCCCATGCCCTATTTTTTCATTACATGTGTGTCTACCATAGCAGTTGCAATTAAAGCATTCGACAAATTCCCCTATCCTTAACGTGTTGATGAATGTCCATACCCTATTCTGAAGCTCCCGTTTTGGTAAAGGTAGGGAGGATGCTAGCAAAGGTTGTGGCATTCGGCTTTACACCTACAAATTGCGTTTGATTGAAAGTTTGTAAAGCCTTTTCAACAAACCCATTTCATGCATATACTGTTATTACAGCAAAACATATTATGTGCCTTATTTGTTCTTCTTCATTTGCATGTATGTTTATCATATTTATTTATGTTCTAATCGTTGTTTATTCCTTGATATTGCATAAGTAGGTTAGATGCCAACAAAGGTTCTTTTGTGTGTGATCACAGATTCATGAAGCATACATATTACAAATAGTTCATGTATTTAGTTTGTTTTTACAAATTTTTGCAACATGTCTACCAAATCATTTTCATGTCTAATATCTAGAAAAAATAAATCCATTTTTGCTTAATCTATTTCTAGCTTCCATGCAGGTTTAGGGGGTATTGGCGATGGGTAAGAAGTTGCTTATCCCTATGAAAATTATCTGCATGCAATTTTCTTTGAACAATCTTATCTTCAATTATTTTAGATATGTATTGTGAGGTATTATGTAAATTTGTATAATTGGTTATCATATTTTAAGATGCATTGATTGGTTTTGTAAAGTGTCATGAATATTGGTTAGCTTAGTTGTTACTTCATGATTATAGATTAGATGTTTGGAATATGAACATATAATGAACTAAGAAAGGTAAATGTTATTACATATTGCTTCCCAACCATTAGGTTAATTATTCATCTGCTTCAAGCCAAGTTGAAGGTTGGGGAGGATAGAGTCCCTTCAATGTGTAGGGTCATATCATCTTCCCTATATACAAGAGGAGCATTGGAAATTTTTACAATTCTGAACAATACTATAGTGGAGTGTTGTACATTTGTATATTTGGATATTGGATCACTATTTCAAATGTATCACAAGCTCATTGGAATTATTGATATATGGATGTAATCATTGTAATTAGTGGTGATACAATTTAGAGTATATCTTGGAATTTTTTGTTATACTTATTATGGATTCATTTATATAATCTTGTTAAAATACTAGCACTTGCACCAAAGGGGTGCAAGGGTTATGCTGATAGAAAAATATATAGAAATAAACATGGAAAGAGAGTGTAGTTTTTGATATATACAATCATGTTTGCAATGCCAAAGGTGTTCTATATATGTTTTTATATTTTAAGCTTCAGTTCTTAAAGAAAAATAAAGAATATGCCTCCTAAACATGTTAAATTACAAATATTTTTCTATCGGCATAACCCTTGCACCCCTTCTGGTGCAAGTGCTATGTTTAGTTAAAGCTCACATTTATACACCATATTCTATATATAGACCATTTCCCACCATATTTCAACAACAATTTGCAGTAATTAAAACTGAGATTTGGTAAATAACATTAAATGATTTTTTAAAAAATAGAAATGATAAAGAGGCCCATTGAAAATAATAAATTCCAAATAAGTAAAGGAAGCAATTTAGAATGCAATAGTACAAGAACATTAAACAAGAGAGGAGAGATTAAATATCATTTATGTTTTGAATGTAAAACAAGACATACTAGCGAATGTATTTCCAACAGATTTAAAAGAGGAGCAATGATGAAGGTCCTGCACTTCAGTAAGCTCGAAAGAGCATGAATAACACAGATAAATGCGAAATAATTCAAAAAAAAGGTACATGAAGCGAAATCACTTGTCTGAAAAATAAGAAAATGTAAAGGTATGTGTAGAAAAGTTTATGGAACTATACGTCCTTTGTGAGACAATTTTAGGCGCATGAATCCCATTTTCGTTCAACTCTACTCCACGTTGGCTATCGACATGCATAATTTTGTGCAGAAGCCTACAGAAATCTTGTGTTTTGTTTTGTGTTCATTATGAATAGAGTGTGCAGGAGTTGCAAGTAGACTGGTGTGGAACTCGAGGAGATAAAGCCCGGAGAAAGGCTGAAGACAGGTCATAATTCTGCAAGTGATAGTGAGCTTGGGCAGAATATAAGCAGTGATGTGGTGTTTTCAAAAGAGGATGAAGAGAATGAGGAGTCATTACATGATTCTTTTACTGAGCAGGAAATGTTTTTGGAGAAAGAATGCGACAAAACGTTGAGAGATTTCGAGGGAGAAGAATTAATGGAGATGTTGATTCTGGCAGTTCCTATTGTTTTTGTTTTGTGACTCCTTATTTAGGAGTTTTTGCTGTAAGTGTTTAAGTGATCATATTTGCTGGCTGGTCTTTCTAATTGGGTGGATTTTGTTTCTATCTATATTTTGTTAATTTATATTGTTGTCTGTATTTTCAAGTTTTCACATATGCATTTTTGAATCGATGGATCTGGGTTTTGTATTTGCGGGCCTCTATATAAGTATTTACTGTTTTGTTTTTCTGGAATGTGTGTTATTTTGTCTTCCAAAAGTAGAATATATCATGGAGATTATTGAGAAAAACTAAACATCGTTTCGAGACTTGCTTGAGAACAATCTGCATCAGTTTTGGTATCACCATCTATGAAGCTATACAAGGTTCAATTTCCTGATTTTTTAGGTTGAGGATCCATGTCAGGACAGAATATCAAATTCAGACGCAGTAGTTCACACGATTGCAGCAATTACAACGAATCCTAAGCTTTGGAGAGATTATTTGATATTTAAGGTACCTAGTCAATTTCATGGATCTCATTAACGGAATTTGCTTTACAAATGTTAATAACACATATATAGTACGCTCGATAGAGATTCCAACAGATATAGTACGACGGTAGCAGAAGATGCAGAAGTAGCGGTGCCATCTGCAGATAGAGTTGGGGATTGGGCAGGGGAAGAATTTGTTGTGCGAGCTCCAGCTGAGGACGGAGGGGCAGAGCCCTCTGAAGAAGGTGAAGGGGACTTGGTGACCGGCGAAACAGGTGCAAGGGAGGAGGCCTACGGTGCTGGCGATGCCGATGCCGTGGGTATTTTCGCTGGGGATGAAACCGGCGACTTAGCAAGAGGTGCGGAAACCAATAGCGGCGGGGAAACAGTGGCGAAAAACAGCCGAAAAAATGACGAAAAATGATGCACGGGAAAACGGTGAAAAAAAGCCAAAAAAAAGTGGCGAAAAATGATGGACGGCTGAGAATCGTTTCCCTGTCAATATCCCGTTAACTCCATTAACCGTCGAAGGGGAAAATGAGCTTTCATATAGGACACACCCATAATTATCAAATCAATTTTAACATAATTTTTTTGCTTGTTTTTATCATAGATTAACATTTTTTTTGTAATTTTAGCAATTAATAATTCAGGGTATCCAATCTATCAATAATTCAATATCTATAGATTAGAGGTTAACATGTGTTTTTGTAATTTTAGGATTAATAATTTAAATCCAATCCATCATTTTGGTTCACTATTGGATTAGAGTTAGGTTTTCATACAAAGAAATAATTAACAATACTAAATATATATATATTATTAAATATATATATATATATATATATATATATTGTAATTCATTGTTTTTAGATATTTCACTTAATTAACAACAGTTCTAGGCTCATGAAGGCGTGGTGGTTCCTTGGCTCTGTGGGCGTCGACGGTGGTTCTCCTCATGGTCTGGTTTGGCGGATGGCTCGGGTGCAGGTCTGTCTCGGTTGCAGGGGGGAAAGGAGCGTGGTTGGGGGCGTGGCGTTCCTTGGCGTCTAGAATGGCTAATGTTCCTGGTGCGAATATGCATGGTGGAGGGCAGGCTAAGAGTGTTGGTGTTGCGGCCAAAGCCAGGATGAGTGTCGGATCTAAGCTGGGGTTTTCTGGAGGTTTTATTCCAGTCCGGAATACAATCTCTGTGAAGCTAAAAGATGAAACTGTCAACGAAATTGAGGAGACAGCTACTGACCTCTCTGTTCATGGAGTGATTTGTCGGTTCAAAGGATTTTGGCCCAGCCTCCCTCTTCTGCACTCTTGGATTACTTCTGAATGGGAGCCTCTTATTTCGGGTAAAGTTCACATTTATCCTATGGCTAAAGGATTTTTTGTGGCAAAATTTGACAATGCTCAGGACAAAAATGTTATTTTGTGTGACAAATTTTTTAGTTGGGAAGACAAATTTTTGCTGATGGTCAAACCTTGGCATTCTGATTTCAACCCTGTTTCTGAAACTTTTAACAAATTCCCAATTTGGGTTCGATTACCTAATCTCCCCCTTCATCTTTGGAATGACTCTCTTTTGGAGGAAGTGGGTGATGCTCTTGGAGATTTTTTGATGGTGGATGATGAATCTTCTGACATTCTTCATTCCACCTTTGCTCGCATATTGGTCGATTTAAATGTTTCAAAAGGGTTACCTGCTGAGATCTTACTCAAATCTTCTAAAGGCTCTTGGATCCAATCTTTGGATTATGAAGGAATTCCTTTCCGGTGTAGGAGATGCTTCAAAACCGGACACGCTGCTGCACATTGTGGATTTGAGAAAAATACTAAGACATCAACTTGGTGGAAAGGTGCTTCTCAACAACATTATACTGTTGAGAAGAATGTTGATCATAACAGGAGTTTTTCTGAGGTGGTTGTTTCGGAACCACAGGACCTTGGAACCCCCCCTCCGGTCGTCTCTATTGGTGAGGTTGTTAAGGCAACCCCTATTGAGCCATTGGCTGCCTCTCCGGTGAAAGCGCCTCGGCTGTTCATCCCGACAGCTTTTCTGATAAGTCTCTATCTTTACAAAGTAGTCATGAGGACAACCCCAAGTGTAAGGTTGATGGCTTTCATCATCATGAAAATATTAAGAAGGTGTGGCATAGTATGGCTGCGCAGGTGGAAGAAGGATGGATTACTGTCAAGGGTAAAAAAGATAAATCTTCACGGCCTTCTTTCGACATGACTCTTCGCTCCCACAAGAAAAGTGCTAATTGTAAATCTTGATGGGTTTTGTTTGGGTGCTGGCTTTTTTGTTGGCTGCAGGCTGTCCTTTCTGCAGCCTGGCTTTTCTTGTTGTAAAGGGTTACAGATCCCTTCAAAATCTGCTTTTCCCTAATATAAAACAACAGTTCCATCACACCATCACACTAATGTTACAATGACTTAGAGCTCAAAGAATAAAATTTTCATTATTGCACTTACAAATTATAAAACCAGTCTTCTGGATGCAGTTACTTCAACCTGATCAAATGTCACAACCCGACTTGGGTTATGACAGTATTACCACCAAATCCGTTATCTTTTTTGTTTTCTTTTGAATAGTCATGTAAGAATTGGTTGCAATGTATATTTATATTTGTATTTCGTAGGAAGTGAATTCATCCCCTAGGAAGACATAATTGCCAATAAATGTTAACATCATATTCATCTCAACTAAAAGAATCATTTCTTCATACCCACTTCAATACATCTCAAAAGGAAAAGCAGAATCAGTTTGTAAATTAACTAAATTAAACCAAATTAGCAATACTTACAATTAATTACTTAGTAGATGCAGGGATTTAAAAGACCTTATAAGGATTTTCATTATCAATGATGTTGGTTTTATGTGCATCCAAAAATCACTCTTTAAAAAGTGACAAAGAAGAGTCACTACAAAAAAGAGTTTTAACCAGTGGCCATAAGACCTCTTTGATTCACACATGCATATAAATAGAGGAAAAAGAAACCTAACATGTTACACACATGAAGACATGGATATGTTGCAAATAAGATCAAATTTACCATGAACATATATTAAAACTTAACAGTGTATTTTGCTATTAATTCAGGAGCTTTATTTAACAAGATACCCAGTGAATGGTACAATGCAATTCTTTGTGATTTTCCAAATCCCTATTACTGTACACCTATGGAACATATGATCTTTGTGTAACCTAATTGATCGTTTTTATCCCTACACAATCTACTAAAACTGACAAAAGTACTAACATCCATATAGACGATTAATTTACCAAACAACTTCCTTAATAATCATCGTATGAAATTGCTAGTCCTGGTATTGTTATTTGTATTTCTAAGCTGCTATTGTCTTCCCAAACATATAGGGGTTCCTATCATGTACATTAAGCCTAGGAAGTAAGATCAGCATTAAGGATCTGCAGTAAGGAAATCTGGCGATGAAAGTAAGAAGAAAATATCCCATGCAAACTTAGGCAGTGACAGACAGTTGCTGGTTTCTTGATTGAAGGCAGCAGTTAATTACAGTGGGTTTGCAGTTAACCTTGTCATGAGAAGGTTTTTCTCTTTGACATCCAAGTCCAAACTGTTTTGACGACAACTCTTGTTTATGGTCTTTCTTATGGTCTTATAACATTTTGTAACCTTGTCATGAGGAGGTTTTGTCTTTGACATCTAATTCAAAGAACTGTTTTGATAGCTCTTGTGACTAAGAGTTAATGGTCTGGTTGAAATATAGATTTATCTTTTCAGTTGTGTAATATACTGTGGTTTATGATCTATCCTATGGTCTTGTAACATGTTGCATTCTTGTCATTATTTTGCTCTTTTCCGTCTAAATGACTGTTTTGACATCTCTTGTAATATATGTCCTGCAATTGTGTTATCATGTATGTCTTGTTCTTTAATGTCTCACTATTCTCATGGACAAATGTTTATTGCCATATGTTGTAATCTTATTTTTTTGGATTGATTCAATACCCAAAAAAATGGATTAATGATATTAATCTGAAAGGGTAGAAAATAAATATTTATTTTGGTATGTAAGAATAAAATGGTACCACTTAATGAAGTTTATAACTTACCGTATCAAGTTGTTCAACAACCTGATAAATGGTCAACATAACCATCTCATTTAATCAGGTGAGTAAACATATCAAACTTTTTTAATCTAAATTCATCATCACAAAATAAAAATCTGCGTAGCCCAAGTTTAAATGGTGTTAGCTGAAACAATTTCAACAACTAATGGTTATATTGACTTATTAATCAAAGATTAAAGTAAGAACCCATCATTAAAAAATAAATTTTTTTATTAAAATTAATTCAAAAGCCCCCATCTCTAAGTTGGATGAAATACCTCCATCATCTAATAAGTGCTTCAGTCATATTGTCTTGGAAATAAGTGCTTCAGTCATATTGTCTTGGTGATCTTTCCTCTTTGCAGTTTATAACTGCATTTTATCTTTTGTAACTTGCATTTTCAATATAAAAAATATAAAAAATAAGTGCTTCAGATTTTTCAATCAATTTCCACGTGAAAATTCATCATCAAAATGATAAATCAATTCATTGAAAGTAACTGACAAGCCTGCATTGAATGTGTGTGTTAGCTGAAACACTGTCATGTTCGCAGACATTCTTTATATCTAATCTGTGTGTTGACCGAAACACTTCCATGTTCACAGACTCGCACCATATCTAATGGGTGTGTTCACTGACACTTTATTGTAGCTCTTCGTAACTTCAATTGTTTAGTCCTGTGAAAAGTATTCAAAAAATCTATTTCGTAACTTAAATTGTTTAGTCCTGTGAAAAGTATTCAAAAAATCTATTTCGTAACTTAAATTGTTTAGTCCTGTGAATAGTATTGAAAAAATCTATTTTTAGTGAATTTTTTTCCAGGTGAACACTTCGTTTACATTTCTTGTTATATTAAATTTCACTTAATTAATAAACACAGTGAAATGTGTGAAGAGTGTTGGATAGGCCTTGCCTAACTAATTATAAAAATGAAGATTTGCTAAGTTACAAAAAAGAGGCTAAGTTAAGGATCAACAACTAAATCCATATGCAAGTGGAAGTAACAAATTTTTGTTTGTTTGTTTCTTTTTTTTTACTGGAAACTTTGGTAATTACCCTGTTATATCCGGGGTATTTTTTCAAATGACCTAGACATACGCTATACAATAGCAAATTACATACGACCATGGCGTAAGGTAGAAAATGTCACACTAAACAAAATTGGCACATGAGGTCGCGGGCGACACTTTCCCCATTCTTCCCGCTGGCCTCCTCTATACGACAAGACAATTAAAGCAACTTTCCCGTGCACATTGACCGGAAATAACAACTCCCATGTGACCGTGACCATGACTAAACATTTGTCAGCTACCGTGTGACCATGAAATAGATGAACTACCTGGGCTGCTGGATCCTGCGAGGACTGGACTTGACATTTACAATCTACGGAGGCTTCTCCGGGCATTTCACCTCGTATTTTGGATTGCAAGGCTTTCCATTACCCAGAGACTTGAGCGCCACAAGCTCTTCCTTTTTGTTGTCTGTTAAAACAAGAACGACGCAAGGATAAGTGTTAGGGTTTCATTCACTAAATCGTGCATTATATTCCACGCTCCAGAACCTCATAATTTGTTACCTGTTTCATATTGTGTCACATCAGAGTCAATCCATCGAGAAAGTCTTCGTCACCTACCGTAGAGTAGAGCAAAAGCTCCTCCTCGAGCTCGAAAGACTCATCTTCTAGGGTTTCAGGAAACGGATCTGAAAAGCATTCCACCTCCTCGAACATCGCGTAGCATTCACAGAGCCAGTAATCATGAAACCACGACGATAACTGTACGAGCTTCCACCATTCGGGTGAGAAATCTTCCACCTGGTGGTAGGCCAAGGGAATAAACAACGATGCGTTAGGATTCAGCGTAGAAGTTCCATTTTCTTGTGATGCAATTGCCATCGTGCTAGCAGATCAAAGATTCCCAATCTAGAGTCAAACCTGCGACCTCCCTGTACCTAAAGAAAGAAATAAAAGACATTATTTCAAAAGGCGTAGCAAATCGGCCATGACTGCAACACTTCACAAAAAACAAGAATAAAAACCTAAAGCAGGCTCCAGCCAACCAGACTGTTACCAAAAAAGCAACAATAAACTGGAAACCCCAACCTCAAATAACAGTAAAAGAAAATAAGAAGAAAATATCCGATCTGCATTAAGGAAATCTGGCGATGAAAGTGAGAAGAAAGTATCCCATGCAAACTTAGGTGGTGACAGACAGTTGATGTTGGTTTCCTGATTGAAGACAACAGTTAATTACAGTGAGTTTGCAGTGAAGTATGAGGTCTTTACCCGCTGCAGGAGGTGTTATTGCAGATAAGTGTCAGGTCTTCACCCGCCGCAGGAGGAGTTAAGACCAACGGTGACGATCTATTTGATCGTGGTGCAGTCTCTCGCACATTTTACACCCTTGATAGGCAAAAGTAGTTTGGAAAATCTCAATGAGGGAACGCCTTAAAATGGTTATAATATTATTAAATGGATTAAATATATGAAAATTATGGTAAAAAGGAGGAAATTGATATTATGACATAATGAAGAATAATAATATAATAATATTTAGATCCATTTAATGATAGGAAAAATTTGAATAAGAGGACGTTTTTAATGAAATTTTTTATGTGTACAATTTTCATCTTCATTTTTTTGTTTGAATATTTTATCCAAAGTAATTATTTTAATTTTTGTTCTTTTATAGTGGATTTTGCATGTACATTTTTTTTATTATCAAAATGATCGATTTTCCTCCAAAATTCTATTCTGGATAGTTTTGAATTATTATTTTTAAGTAAATTTTGTTCAATAAAATTTATTTGATCAATCAATATGTATTTTATATGTTGCATTTCTTTTTGGAAACTTGTGATTTTTGTGCTTTTTAATTCAACAAAATTTGTAAGTGGATTCTATTCAGGATCGTTTTGAATTATTATTTTTAAGTAAATTTTGTTCAATAAAATTTATTTGATCAATCAATATGTATTTTATATGTTGCATTTCTTTTGAATGAAATGTTAATGTACCAATGTTAAAGCAACTTTAGTTGATGATAGTAATAATAGAACGGTGTGGTGTGGATGCATATTTAATAGCTTGATGAATTGTATGAATAAGATATAATTTATTTATTCTAGTTGTTTTATGAATTGGCAAAAAATAATTTGATCAATCAATATGTATTTTATACGTTGCATTTCTTTTTGGAAACTTGTGATTTTTGTGCTTTTTAATTCAACAAAATTTGTAAGTGGAATTCTTTTGAATGAAATGTTAATGTACCAATGTTAAAGCAACTTTAGTTGATGATAGTAATAATAGAACAGTGTGCTTGACGAATTGTATGAATAAGATATTTATTTATTCTAGTTGTTTTATGAATTGGCAAAAATTTATTTGATCAATCAATATGTATTTTATATGTTGCATTTCTTTTTGGAAACTTGTGATTTTTGTGCTTTTTAATTCAACAAAATTTGTAAGTGGAATTCTTTTGAATGAAATGTTAATGTACCAATGTTAAAGCAACTTTAGTTGATGATAGTAATAATAGAAGGGTGTGGTGTGGATGCATATTTAAGAGCTTGACGAATTGTATGAATAAGATATAATTTATTTATTCTAGTTGTTTTATGAATTGGAAAAAAATTATTTGATCAATCAATATGTATTTTATATGTTGCATTTCTTTTCAGAAACTTGTGATTTTTGTGCTTTTTAATTCAACAAATTTGTAAGTGGAATTCTTTTGAATGAAATGTTAATGTACCAATGTTAAAGCAACTTTAGTTGATGATAGTAATAATAGAATGGTGTGGTGTTGATGCTTGACAAATTGTATGTATAAGATATAATTTGTTTATTCCAGTTGTTTTTTGAATTGGCATGGCATTTTCATTTTGATAATAATGTGATAATAATACCTAGTGTTTTTTTGTGTTTAGCATTTAAGGTTCTATATGATATACTTGACATTATATCATTTGGTAATAGTAATCCATTCTCTTCCATGGTGTTTTTCTTTTATATTGAGAAAAACAAAAGAATAAATACAAAATAGAAGGTAACAATCAATTGCCAAAAAACATCATACAATCAACTATCCTCTAATGTAAGACATGAGCAAAAACAAGAACAACTTCAAGGAGCTCAATACAAAACAATTTCAAATTCTAAATTTTGACATTCATTGTAGTTGTGTAGAACATACAATATCATTTTTATGGAGCAAAAAATAACTGAAATTTAATCTTGTTCAAATGCCTGTTGATTTTATCATGTTATTTGGGACCCTCCTACAATTGTGAGCACAAAAAACCATTTTGAAATATGATATTAGAATAAAATCTTAGCATTTTTGTTGCGTGATAATGGTTATGGTTTGAAAACATAGCCAACTATCTACTTTTCCATATGTTAAAATAAAAAATCTACTTCAAGGAATCAACCAAACATTATTTTGAAGGCCTAAGCCCAAAACAACTTCTTTCCAACATAAAGCATGACAAAAAATAGCAGGGAGATAATTAAAACCAACAATCCATTTCCTCTTAGTCCACGTGCAATCCCAAAAAAATATGTTTTAGACTTTCATTGTGTTGAAAAAATGGGTAATTATTTGATTGAATTATCATACATTTCAAACTATCACCAATGGGCAGCTTGAAATGTAAAACCTTCCAAGCCAAAATATGAGCATTCACCTCAACCTTAGATTGCTAGATTTGAGCACTCAACTTTTTCCAATTCTTTTCAAGGATTCCTCAATTCCATTTTTGATTCAATTTAGGATTTAAAGGAAAAGTAGGCAAGAGACTTAGATAACCCTTTTTTAATAGAAGGAAGCCAAATTGATGCTTAGAAAACCACCACCAATCCTTGGAGAAACCACATTGCAAGGGAGTACAAAGCCTCATAATTAGGTATGCAGGAATAAGATATTTGACAAAAATGACAAACCCCTTAGTCTTGTTGTTTAATGTATATTTCTTTTAATATTATGCAAGTAGCCCATTCTAAAGTATTATAATCCCATGTCTCCAAATTGTCTAACTCCTTTGTTAAATAAATAATAAGCATGTCTTTGAAAGGAAACAACCAGAGGTTAACCTAGGTTAACCTTGGTATTGGACATCTATTCCACCAAATGGAAGAGGACCCAAAACTAAACCCATGTTGTAGTGAGTAATTTTTCTAGTTTAAGAATTTGCAAATCAGTTGCCAAGCCTTAGTGAGAAATGAAGCTCTTATATGAAAAAAGGGAGCCAATAAAATTTTATCAACCCATTTAACTGGTTGACATTTCTTTTTAATCAAGGCTTGAATAATATGATGATGAACCAAGTTGTTCCATCGTTCTTCTCTCTCAATAGCCTTGATTATCCATTTTGCTGCCAAACAAACCCCTTGGGTTTTGGGATCCAACAAGCCCAACCCTCCTTTAGACTTAGGTTGGATGCAATGCAACCAAAAACTGTACTTAAAATTTGCTTTACCACTCCAGTTAGACCATAAAAATTTGTAAACCATTTTAATAAGGTCATCATATCCTTTTTTAGAAAGCATCCAACAAGAGGAGTAATACACATGGGAGGCTAAAAAATATCCGATTCACAACTTGAATCTTGCCAACTAAGGATAAGAACTTATTTTCCCAAGTACACATTTTTACTTTCATTTTATTAAGATACCACTTCCACATATCAAAAAGTGAAACATCCAACCCAAGGGGAATGCCTAGGTAGCAAGAAATCTGCCTAGGTTTAATTTGTTTCTATTCTTTAGGAATCCATTGAGGAATAGAATCATTTTGTATCATGAGAAACTCAGTTTTGTGATGTGCTAACTTAGAACCAAAAATAAAATAGTAAAGATCAAGGATTCCCAAAACATTAACAATCTCATCTTTGGAGTTTTGCAAAAAGAGCACGCTGTCATCAAAAAATGAGAATTAATCATATCTGCATTATTGGGGACAAAATACCCTTAATCTTGTGCATTTGGTTATATTTTTACAACAAGTAACCAAGAGTGTCAACAACAAGAATATAAAAAAGGGGAGAAAAAGGACACCCTTGTCTAATTGAACATTGTAAGAAGAATATGTTTGTCATTTCTTTATTTATTATCAACTGAGCATTGACATCCTTAAACAAAATTTGAACATGTTTACTGTTGTCACTTGGAAATGCACCTTGCTAAACAAGGAGTTCAAAATTCCAGTGATACAATGGAAATAGCCTCAAGGTGTTGGACCCTTGTAATTGAGGCTAGATCTCCAAAGAAGGCTGACTTCCTTTTGAACTAGATGTAGAAGAGGATTGGTCTAACCCAACCTCAATAGAATCTAAACTAATGACTTGCAGAGGAAAAGGGAGAAGGATAAAATGCATGAAAATAATAGAAAGGTGATGCAATGAATTTAGAGTGTTTCTTCTTGCTTGTGATTGCATAGAGTATCAATAGAATCACTAGAAGAGCTCACACAAATTTCTATTTTACCAATTTAATGAGGGAAACATGGAGGATAGGGTTTAAAAGGTTTCAAAAGGGATGAAGATTATCCACAATTGACACCCATAACAGATTAGCACAATCACATAACCTATAAAAATGATAAAAATCCACACATGCATAGAGGTATCAACTATTACATAGAATGTAAGCATTGAGAAGAGATGAAAAGGGTGATTATATTAACACAGAGGCATAAACCAATTTTACAGCTGTAGAAATGCTAAAACAACATAAGTCTACTAGAGAAAATCTAGGGAATAACCCCTCAAGATGATACAAATATTGTCTTTATAGTTCAGGCATAATTGAGATTTGAATTTAAAAACCTAACCCTAACCTAACTAGGGTTTGCAGGAAGATGAACTCTGATCAAAATTTGAACATTTGAATTGTCCCTAGAATTGAGCAACAACCAAGCCATAAAGGCTTTGACATCTTGAGCACATCCCAGAATGATGACCCTCATGAATGCAAGCATGGAGCACCCACAAAATCTACAACAAAATATGGGCAAACATACCCTGATAGAAGAATTTTGCCTTTGTAACACACCAGGGAGTAATGGTGCCACCTAAGCAATGAATGCAGCATTGGAATAGTGCAAAGAATTGATACAGTGTTGATTAGACTCAATTTGGTTGCAGAAGAAGTCGCTAAGCCATAACTTCTGGCATTTTCCTGTGAACTAGAGCAGTTGACCGTTAATGTTTGAATGCTAGCTATCGGATCAAGCGTGGATGGATGAGATACAACCTTAAAGGAAGCTTTAAAACATGATCATTGATCACCATGAGATTCATGATCAACATATATTGCGTAGCCTTAATATATCGCAACCTCCCCCTAGCAACCGTGGAGCACAATTGTGATGGCCTATGGCCATGTGATGAACTAGTTATTCGCCACCTGTCTTAGGGAGCACATGTCCAACCTATCGCTACATCGTACTTATGAAGAGGGGACCCACCAAGACCTCATCATGCATTGCACATCTGATTCAATCCACTTACTTCACAACATTGATGTGAAGCAAGCATGCATTGACCGTTAGATTGTTTCCTCCACTTTCCACCATCCGGTCTTACCATCACCCATCACAAAAAGGCCCCAGGCATAGCAAGGTAAAGTCGCGATGCACCAAAAATGAGTGATGAAATGAGAAAAGGACACCTATCTTCATGGAATATTCCCCTGGCATATACTTGTTAGCCGACCAAATTTTCACCCCTTTTCCAAGCTGTGAAAGCACTCAACAAATTTGGACTAACATGTGAATGCTTTCAGGTTGTGGGTATCCTATTGTGAAAGTAGACCTCCAGATTATGGGCTGGCTCCTCTTTTGATGTCACCTAAACTAATGATTTCTGAGGAAAAGGGTAAAAGATGCATGAAAATGAACATTAACTGAAAAATACTAAGGGTGATACACCAAAAAATTGACTAAGACCTGTAAACAACCTATTCACATTCAAAACAATGACATAAAACCTTGTTCACACAACTCATTTTCACATGCATTTTCACATAAGTAATTTATAAGGAGGTTTTTAACAAGACTCTTAGAAGGAAAACAAACTTTCACAACTAACAACACTTGGATTAACTAACACAACTTATAACCTATAACAATGCATTTTTTGCTAAATAGGTGCTTAACCATGAGACAAGACTACAAGGAAAGGTAAATTTCACAAATAATATGATCAATCACTAACAACACACAATAAAACATGAAATTAGAAGGTAAATATTCAATTTCATTGATTCAAAGTACTCAACTATCATTACAAGTCCACCTGAGTTACAATACTGCTCCTGCTGAAAAAGATAACTCGAAAGCCAAGCTATCACTTTGCTGGAAAGAAAGAACTAACTTCAATAACAAAGATTGAAGTTACTTAAGCAAAAAACCACCAACTCCCTCACACAAGTCCCTCTAGAAGGTTCTGGTTGGATGCAGCAGAAAAGGCCAAAACAAACCTTCTAGAAACACTCCAAACTATCCTCCACATGAAGCAAAGTTAAGCCAAGTCTATAGTCACACTAAAAATGTGACAAAAATGCCTCCAAACAACCCCCTTTCCTCCAAAATCAGTCAAAACAACCTCCCACACATCCCTCATGTCTGTCAGTCATCATTGGTCTCACACACACGTGTTCAACACTTTTTACCCACACCTTTGTTGTTCTTTGAAAACAAAAGACTCTAATTTGCATTCAAAATAATAACTTGATTAAGTGATTCATAATACACCACTTAATCAAACTATTTTACATTTTAAAACAGAATGCAAAAGGGCCCCATCACATCATTAAATTACATTTATATTTGCATTATAAATGACATAAAATAAAAGTGATTTACAAATCACTTAAATCATGCCTTACCATTGATAGAAGATGCAAAACAAAAGATGTATTCAAATGCTTGTAAAAGCATTCAAGCCAAATTAATTCCTCCAAGGCATTCAACCAATTTTGATTCTCTTCCACTTATGCATTTCAAGGCCAAAAATGACATGACCATGACAGTCAACAACCCTCCTTTCAAAGATAAACAAGAGGCCCATAATTCGGCCTATGTGGGCATAAAGGGATTCCACATTCCTTGGAAGGCATATTTTAAAGCTTTCATGGCATTACCTATTTCAAAGGTCAAAGACACATGGTTTGGGGACTTGGCATATTTCAAAGCAAGGCACATTGTGTTTAATATGAATATAAGGCAAAAAGCCTAAGTTTTGAACTTGATCATTTGGCCCACATAATACATTAAAATGTGTTTCAATTTTTTAAAACAAGGGAAAAATTCCCATCAACCTCCACCATAGGGTTTCCAACCCTAAACAAAAGATGGAAAAATAAAAAGAAACCCATCATTTGTACATCGAAGGTTCTGGAAGTCGACACTCTACCACCATGAGGGTTTCATGAAGTGCACAAAAAATGGTGCATTTGGCCAATTCTTGGCATATTTCTTGATGAAATTTGTGATTTCTTCATTGGAAGACTGAGGTAAAGCATTTTTGTGAATCAAAATTGTATTTTTCACACCTTTTGAATGCCATTTTGTGAGCTAAGGTCGCAGCCATAACATATCTCTGATCATTTTTGTTGTTTTACTTTTCTTTGTGGTTGTTCATTCTTCTCACAGCCACCATGAGGTTTCCTCGAAGCTCGAATAGAAGCTTGATTATGTGACAAAAGCTTGTGCAAATAAAGAGAATGAGCAAAATAGCTCAGGTAAGCTTTTACCAGACCCATTCTTTTCTGATTTTTGAGCAAAAAGAGCTCATTTCGAGCCTCCATACTTGAAGAATAAAGCAAAAATGTTAATTTTCCTTTGTATTTGAAGTTGGATTTAAAAACCCCAATATATTTCATGATTTTATGAAGAAATTCTGCTCTTTTTGGCCGCGGCCATAGAGAATAGACTAGGGTTTTCATATACTTTTGTTTGTTTAAAAAATCTTCATGATAGCTTCTTTAAATACCTCTGTATTTGTAATTCCATAATAAACCCAGATGGGTTCTTTGAATTGTAGAAGAAAACTTGATTTTCCTTGGCCATGGCCTGAAAGATTGACCTGGGCTTTAACATTTCAATTTTCTTCATGACATTTCCTCAAACTCTTGTATTTGCAATTTTTTTAAAAACAAACCCAAATGGGTTTTTCCTGCTGAGAAGAAAACTTGACTTGAGAAGACAACACTCTTTGTTTACCTCTGTATTTGAATTTCATAATAAAAACACAAGTGGGTTTCTTGACCTTGAAGAAAACAATACTTGTTGGCCACAACCATGGAAAAAGAACTTGGTTTCTTAAATGGCATTTTCTGTAGAATGAATACCATGAAATCCCTCCTTCAAAACTCTTGTATTTGCAGATTTAAAAACAAAACCAGATGGGTTTTTTTGTTTTGAGAAGAAAACATGATTTGTATTCTACATTCCACATGAAACCCCAAGTGGGTTCTTTTATTTTAGAATAAAAACTAGATCTTTAGCCATGACTGAAAGAAGTGAAATATGTTTTAACATCTTTAGTTCAATTTGCAAAAGAAATCCATGATGCAATCTGGGTACTTTAGATTTTTGCATTTTCTGTTTCTAGTGAAGCCTCTCATTATGTGCCTTTTTCTTTAGAGACCTTTCCCTATTATTATCCTCCTTCAACCATTGGCTTGTTCTTATTGCATTAGATGTCTCCAAACAATAATTTGTTCTAATTGGGATTGAGACTATGAGGTGAACTCTGAGTCTCTAACTTGCTATGCAAACAATGCATTTGGTTGTTCAAGAAATTCCAGAAATGCATCTTTGTTTGATTGCAATATTCCTAATGCATCAAGAAACTTTTGGACTTCTAAAGATGTAATTTGAATCACAAAAACCCAGATGGGTTTTGTCAATGTGCAAGAAAGTGGCTTTTATCATATGAATAATGATAGAATTTTTCAAACCATGTTGTGATAGTGCTCTTTTAAAATGGATTTTGGTCATTGTTCTTAATTGCTTTTTCATATGACTCATGATTGTAATGTCTATCCTTGCACTTGATATTCCACACTATGTATCTTTGCATTGTGATTGAATATTACCATTTACGAATATCTATTGTAGACATAAGCAAATGCCTATTTTGGCTTCCATGTAAATTCATATGATGATGAAGACATACCTTGAACTGTTCCACTGTATTTTGCAAGCTTGCTGCTTTATCAACTGTTGGACAATAATGATTATCCTTTCCTTGACACCTTAAATCTGTTCATATGACTTGATTGCTGTCAGCTTCACTGTTTGATTCTTTTTTATGCATGGTCTGAGATCCTTCAACACCAAATCTACTTAAACCTCCAGTTCACTTGAAAGGGCTATTTACACAAATTTGTGCCTTCACTAACAATCTACCCCACTTCTCTTGTAACAATGTGGACATTTGTGTTCAAAAAATGAGAAACCCCTTTTATGTGACAAACACATTTGCCTCAAGATGATGCACACACACAACACTCCTAGGCTTTCCTAAGTGTCTTCAAACCAAAACTCTGTTTGCTTGCATTCCCTTACATGATTGTGCTTGAAGTAAATGACTCATCTTCACTGTTTGATACTTTTGCTTTAATCTCCATTGAATGTAAGTGGCTGATCATTCTATTGAAATTTTGTTAGCTCCATTAGAGCACTACCTTGCATCACTTTGACTGTTAGCAATGCTTTCAAATGTTCAAATGTTGGCCTCACTTGTGAAACACATTTCCTTTACATATCCCTTTTTGTCTTTTGGACCTTGCTGTCCTGTAGCATCAAATGGCTATTTCATACCTTTGTTGAGTGAATGACCATTGATTTTTTCAATGTGAACAATGTATAGCTCTTTGAGTTCATGTAGACTTCAATGTGTCTTAACACCATGTTCTTTTGCTTTACTTTGTCATTGACTCTGTCACACAGATTGTCATTGCTCATTGATTCTTGCTGTCCCAAATTCTTCTTTGATTATTGCTGTCCTATAGAATGAAAGGTAGCGTGCATTTTTCCTTTAGGACTGCCCCAATCTTCATGGTTTCCCTAACAACTGCTTGCTGCCCCCAAAGGTTTGTTACTTGGTCTTCACAAACATCTAAGTCTTTTTGATCTTGTGCAACAAACAAACACCATCTCCTCACTTTAATCTTAGTGGGCAGACATATGTCACCTATGTTGGTGACCTAAAAGCTCACCATCCTATGTGATATGTGGTTGTCCAATAGGATTGAAGTGAGATGAGTTGGACAGTGTATTTCATGCAACAATGCATGATTATCTTTGTTCCTTCTGCTACCCCACATGCTACCCCACATGCCTCATGATGGTTTCAGGCATTACTTGACTTCTCTTTCATTATTTTAATAGATGCATAATTGAACTTGATGCATCACTGAAATCATTTACTTCTTTTAATAAAATGGATCTTGGATCCACTTAAGAATATTGAAAGACATATCCAACAAAGTACACCTTCCTTTTGACATGATGGCAGCACATTGATTGATTCATTGTGAAAAGATGAAGTGTGATTTTCTTGACAACTCACATTATGTGTTGCATCTTTTGAATCCGATAATGAAAGTTGATCAACTGGTGCGATTCCATATTGATTTAATGCATCAATAATATGTTTATCATTTATTTGATCAAGTTGCTCAATTTCCTATCCCTCTTAAAACATCAAAGGGCAGCATGTTGGGATCAACTCTCGTGGGAGCCACATTTACACTATATGCTTTAATTATCTGAATCAGAATAGTAATAAGACTTGTCCTAAATTTGCACAAGGAACAAACCAGTTAGATAAACAAAGAATAACATAGGTGTGTTTGATTACTCCTTTCTTGTTTTCATGGACACTTATGGTATGCTGCTATTTTAATGCTTGTAGACATTAGATTACACATTTGTGGATGTTTTGCATACATTTTGATCATGGACCTTTCATTGCTCTAACAACACTGTTTTATCCAATGCAGGAAACCTAGGAGCAGCGAGGAGGGTGTCAAACGGAAGCAGAGCAGCGGGAAGGATCGCTCGATGATGTGAGGCCGAGTCAACAGGATTCGTCATTCCACCAGGCAATGACAGGTCCCTTTTCATTTTATAAGCAATTTATTTTCTGTTATCTATATGCGTATAATCTCTTCTTTATAAGTATTAGAATAGCTAGTCCCTTGGCTTGTGAGGAACATTATATGCTCATTATTATCAATACAGATTACATTTGCAATACATATTGGTTCTCTTTCTTATTTTCCTATAATTTCAAAACTAGAATAAATGCAATTTGTTTTGACAATCTCCTCCATGCACATTAATGAACTCAACAGAATATGATGTATCTTTTAATGTTTAAATGAAAACACAAAAGAATAAACACTAAGTTACCTAATTTCAGCTGAAAGCTAAAATCAGGTAACAATACTCCCCCATCACTCATCACATATTGCATTTCTCTTGATGTGTATTCGAATCATAATCATGATGCCTTGGAGTTGAGCAATGAAAGAAGATGTGACCACGTGTCTTGATTTGGATTGTTAGCACACATCACACTTTGCTTTAGACATTGAAAAGTTCAATTTGTGATGTGAAGGAATCATGTGATGAAAACAACCATTGCACATCGCTCAAAGATATATACTCCCGAAAAACACAAATGCGATACATAGGAACACTACGGTGATCGTAAGATCTCCACCACTTATCTTGAGCCATTGATATGTCCTCATTGCATATAACCCCTATGCTTAGATGGTGACAATACAACTTGCAATGTGAAGAATACTTGCAATGTGAAGAATACATGCAATGCAACCATAACTTGACACTTGGGCTTTGCTAATGTCACCATCCACTAGCCCTCCTTCCATTGCATATCGCAAAAAGCCCTTGCTGAGATAATCCTCAAGATGCGATGTGAAGACTTTGTGCGATGGCCGTTGGATCCTCAAACATTGATGCACACCATTGATCATTCTCAAGAGTATATCACACATCACTAGAAAGCACACCATATGAAGGATGCAAAATGCGATACAAAGAGTGAACACGATGGAACATGGAGCCGCCACATGGTACAAGCAGAGTGAGGGCCCAAGAACTTAAGTGAAGGAAACTTACACATGCACAAATGTTGTTTAAGAGGTGGACATTCCTAGGTGAATGAATGACTTATATTTTATCAAAGGTAAAGGTATATCATGAAAAAATAATGTCGAAGGTTTGACCTAACCAGACTTTGTGAAGATGCATGACGTAAACGGTAGAATGGAACCAGGGGGCTGATAAACTGATGGGAACCTAAACATAAGGTTATAACTTAAATGAATGAGAACTGGCTAGAGAAAGTCAACAGAGAAAAATAACAAAAGTATACGCTCAAATCAGGGGCTTAGGGTTTAAGCACATGAGGGTTTTTGGAAGGTATAAACTTGTAGAAGAAAAAACCATAATTTGATACAATTGAAGAATTTCAAAACCTCAAAAACCCTAGAATATCAAAATGAACATGGATTTCAACATGATGCACATATAGGATCTCTCTCATTAGATATAAATGATGGGCATCCAATGGTGGCATGAAAATGGAAACATTCTTGGTGACTTTCTGGGATGATTGCTTGCTAATCATAAAATTCAATAGCCTTGGAAAATCCATTGGGCATAGAGTCATGACAATTATTGTAACAACTAGGTTCAATTGAGGGAAAAATAAAACAAGACCTGTGCACACTGCATTGGAAGAAAACAAGAACTCTAAAGCATGCCTTCCCTTAAGGATAATGTAGGGTATGCAAAGAACTTCATGGAAAGAAAGAAACCTAAACTATTATGTACATAAAATTGAAACAAGTGCCTCAAAAATAACGTTTGAGGTGAATCCCATTAATTGGGATTGACACTTCCTCTCCATCCATCTTTGATAATTGGAAGGCATTATGCTGCTTACATTCAAAAATGATGTAGGGACCATTCCACATGGCATCAAACTTTGTGTGCCTTCGGGGTCTACTCTTAAATTCATCCCATTTGAGGACTACATCCCCTTACTTGAAGACCTTAGGGCTTTTCTTGTTGTCAAAATACCTCTTGACCTGATTTTGATGCTCCTCCATTGTCTTCATTGCTTTATCTCTGATTTATTCTAACTCCATCAGCTGAGCCTATCTGAATACCATTGGTTCCCCCCCCCCCCAACATCTCCAATTGATTACCCAATTCAAGAGCTAGTTACTCAACTGATAAGGGTAGCCTTGCTTCCTTTCCATACACTAGTATGCATGGGGAATTTCCAATGGATCTCTTGGGAGTGATCCTATCTACCCATAGGGCAGATTTTAACTTGGTATGCCAAGCTCTCTTATTATCTTCTATGGTCCTTTTGATCTTTTTTAGATTCTCATTTGTTGACTCAACCAAACCATTTCGCGATGCAAATTTAAACTTTAACTCTATTCTCATTTCAAAGACCCTTTGATTTCTTTGAATAAAATGAATAGTGTTGGAACTACAAGAGGGTTTGGATGAATTCTTTTTCATCTTATGCCCTAAATGATTACAATGGAAGCACCTAAAGGGTAACACTTCATAGTTTAAAAATTGAATTGAAGAACCTAGAGAGTTAAAAATAATGATATTATAAAAATGGGCTTTAAAATGCTCACTAGACACATTCTTTCATAAATCTTGTCTACCAAAATCTCCCACCTTTTTAACTAGTATAATAAGAAATGAGTCTCTTACACCAAATTAAGGTTATATAAACAAATCCACATAGGTAAATTGATGATATTTAATAGTGACAAGATAAAAAAGGGGTTTGAGACATAAAAAGCTTATCTTATAGAAAACCATGGGCTATTATTCCAAAAAATGGTTCTATCCTTAACAATATAAAATTAGACTAGGGAAAAACCTTTTTCTAGTAAAGATAAAGATGAATTTACAATGTTCCTCTAGGTTGATTTCATTCATTGACCAAAACTATACAATGCTAAAAAATAACTAAGGGTGAAGAATGCAAAAATAAACAACAATTTTTTGTGTTAGCAATTGTAATACACATAGTACAAAATGCACACTAAGACAATAGTGTGTTGTCCCACATCACAACTCACATACATAATATCACACATGTGTAGAAGTTACATGTAGATGAATAATAAATAAAGGGATGGTGTTATCTCAATCTACCAAGAGTGTTTCATGTGATAATTCAATCCATCAAAATACCTAATTAATAATAAATTTAACAATTTGATTGACTCCTTTAATCATAAAAATGAAATAGATTCTAATGAAGATTTGTATTAATCTATCATTCATTCTAAACTCATTTTCCCTTTATTGAATTTCAAATCATGCTAACAAAATAAACATCTACTTCCCAAAGCCTTAGAAAATCAATACAATATTCATACAAATGAATATATTTTTTATTTTTTTTTGAGCAAGAGTACAAGAAGGATAATAAATTTAAAT
The DNA here is from genome assembly GCA_007258455.2 of Sequoia sempervirens. NCBI lineage: Eukaryota > Viridiplantae > Streptophyta > Pinopsida > Cupressales > Cupressaceae > Sequoia > Sequoia sempervirens. The sequence goes on along the minus strand of VDFB02371737.1, from coordinate 4,740 downwards.
AATCAGTTCCCATATTTATATATTCATTCTTAGATGTGAAAGATGTGATTAAATATGGTGAAACACAAATTACATCATCTTATTAACCCAATATTTTGTTCCTACTTACAAGAAAGTGAAAATAGAATAAAATGGATTAAACCTTAAAATATATAATTACATTGAAATTCTAAATTTAAGATAATAAATTATTAAAAAAATATGAGACAAGTCATAAGAATAAATTACATTTTAAGTGTTTGTGAAAATGCTGTCACATCTGCCTAAAAATACTCTAAGTCCCTTATAGTTCCATTTTAATTTAGACTAGGGGTGGGAACTTATCCACCACAATATTTTATTTTGACTCTATGTGTATGAAAGTGTATGTGTGTGAATAGTTAAGGATTATCACTACTGTATATGGATATTCGGTTTATTTTAATTTTTAAATTAAGTATACATGAATTTGTTTGACTAATTTGAATTAATCCCTATTGTGAACTTGTGCAAGGAACATTGTTTATTTTGTAAGTTCCAAGGTACAAGGTGATGTGAATTATGTGGCAAGGTGATGTGAATTATGTGGCTTTGTTGATATGGAAGGTTCCTAATACCAATTCAATCTTGAAACCATTTGAGTGTATGTTATGCCTCAACCATAGGTTTGTTTGAAGTAAGAACCTAGTATACAATTTTATTAATAATTAACATGGTTTCATTTGTTTCTTGGTTGAATCCTTAGGTCTTGTCTAAATGTGCAATCTTGACACTTGAAAATGTGCTTACATATTTTACTCTAAATACACCCTTGTACTTATGACTCCTTGCTTAGAATAACATAACAATAATTGACTAAAGATTAAATTTGATTATACTAAAAGCACATAAGGAATAGGATGTGGAGCACACATGGGTAGTCAATTTCATTGTTAGAACAAGTAATATTTTATAGAAGGAAACTCTAAGTTGTTAGTCTTCTATGAAAAATGTTTGTGGAAAATATTTCTAGGAGTGGTTTGACCCATTATTTTCTTTGTGAAATAATAAGACATGTTAAATATCGTGGAATATCTTGATTTTGCTTGGTTATTATTAGTAGTATCCTTTTAATTTCATTCACTATGCAAGTAAATGATATTCCATCATAAGTGTTGGATGCTCTTGAAAATTGCACCTCTCATTCCTTATATCAAGAATTAGAAATTGTTTGTGATTATAAATTGTACTAGAGAGATAAAATACATGTCTAAAGTAGTTAGTTGATCACCTTCATTGAAACAATAGTTGAATTAGGTGGTTTTTTAAAAGTGCTAGTTGAAGTAAAAACCTAGTGGGTAACCAAAATTTTTCATATCCCTAGGATAGTTGTATGCATGTAAGTAATTACTTTAAACCTAGAAGAGGTGTATGAAATAATAATAAACCTTTGTATATATGTAAAGGATGAGTCTAGTTAAGATCATTCTCTTGCGTAAAATATATATAATATTAAGTATTGTAACATGAGGAATATACTAGGGTGATAAAATAGTTTCTAGTGCCATAAGTAGGATGCCTCAAACTAGGATATTAGAAAATCCCCACCTAATTGAGATAATTATGTGTATAGATAACTATATAGGAAGTATAAAATATAATATAAGCGTGGGTGTTTTCTTGAATATATTATGGGCCATTTTTCTTGCTCTAATAAGTTGTCATGATTTATCTTATTTTGTGTTTTCTTCTTTATTTTAATAAAGATACAAGTATAGTCAGAAGTAGAAGTGGTTATTCATGTTGGTTTGTCATTTTTTTCCTCTTTTCAAATCACGCTCGTTAGTATATAGAGAAAAATATTATCCTTGTTTGTAATAATAGAAGTTTTATACTCTTCAAATTATTTTATCACTTTTTTTATTCATTTAGGTTTCCATTTGTGTATTCTTTTATACTTTTTCCCTTGTTCATATCTTTATCTAGCCTTATGCATTCTTATTTTAGCCTTGTTCACACCTATCCTAGTCTTGTTGATTATTTCAATATTTTCCTTATATTATTGTGTTACCTCCTTATGTGTTTTGGATCCTTGATTAATTATTATGTTTATCATTCCCATGAGATCATGACCTCAACCACCTAGTATTTTATTTTCCTACCCATCCTCATATTTGTTGATTTTCTTATTTCTCAAATATTAAGAATATATTTTTTTGCATAAAATCATTTACCTTGGTCTCAACCCTTCCCTATTCAAGCCTTTATTCTTTTTTAGGATCATAGAATAAATTATAGGGGAACTACATTAGTGGAACATCCCTATCCCTTGTGGGATGGCCTTGGTACTTTTGTGTCCAACTTCCCCAAGTTTTCATGGCCCAAAATTAATGACTTGCCTAATACATTTTTGGCCTTAATTTGCCTAAAAAACCTCTAAACTTGTGTATAAATAGACCCATCTTGTTTACATTTCATCCATCCATAATAATCATTCCTCTTATTCCATCATGGTTATAATTTTTAAGTTTTTATTTTTAATTCTTCAAGGTTTAATTATCTTGGATTTCTTCTCATGATTCAAAATTTTTCTTGTATAGGATTTGGATATGAAGATATCCAACCAAGATTAAGAATTCCTATAGGAAATCATAAAGAAGATCAATGTGATAGAATAATAATATTATATTCAAAGGATGTAATACAATGAGATACAAGTGGGTATGTATAGGATACCTCACCAAGATTTGTGAATGCACAACCAATGTGAGATAAAGGAGATGTACTTACATGTATGAACTAAATATCCACCAAATAAAGAGATTTGTAAAGTCACACGATGTAAGTACAACTTACCTAAGTAGATACCTAACTAAGTAAGCTCATCCCAAGCATACACTAATGCAATATAGTAAACTTAGTAAATACAAGACAACAAATTTGCGCCAACACCACCCTATAAGAATAACTTAGGTGGATAGGATAGATGAAGTGGGTCCAAAATATATGTAGTAATTTTAGGTTCTTGTGTACAAAATGTGCCCATCAAATAATTATGAATGATAAAACCTCACATGAGGAAAATATACCTTGGAAAGAAGAACACCAAAAATAGAGAAACACCCCAAATAGAGAGAAAAAGGAAAATATTAGATATCACCCTTGAAGAAGTAGCCTCACACAACAATAATAGATGTTCAATAATTGATGTTGTAGATGATCCATGCTCGTTGAATAATATTTATTCCATCAGGAAGAAAAAAGCCAATGGTGATTGCAAAAAATCTTCCCATATAAAAAAAATGAGGTAAACAACACAAGTGAATTTGTAGAAACTATGCAATTTTCTTAATGTTGGTATTGAGTAGTGCAAAAATCTAATAAAAAATGTAGAAGATGAAAAGTAAAAATTATATGAAGTAGGCAACATAATAGGTGCAAAAGAAGATGAAGATGTAGCCTTGAAAGCACTGCCATCAAAGAGAAATATTAAATCCTCAAAAGTGTCCTCAAGATATAAAAGGTGGGACTCCACAAGTAGATATGAGATGTTTGGTAGGAAAATTTCCCAATGAATAAAAGGCATATGTACTTTCTACAAAGAATCACTATAAGCTCTCAAAAAATAAGCTCTAAACTCTATAGAAACAACAAGTAGAAAGGAATGTTCTTAATAGTAGATGTAGTGTCCACACTAGATCCATGAGTATGAAAAAATAATAGATCTACCAATTCTAGAGTAGATAATTCCTTAGCCTTAGAATTATAACTTAGAGATAAGATGATGAAGCCTATGAATCTACACTATAATTCAAATAAGCCAAATATTGATATGCAGTATCTATAAGAGGTGTATTAGTATCAAGAACATGTGTAGGTGTCTCCATGAAAGTCTCTCTTTTAGATAGGAATTCTATATCTCCATACATCTACCTAAGGAATGACCAATTAATGAGAGGGAACTCAAATTCCACAAGGATATATCAAATATTCTTGAGAGCATTGGTACACATTATTACAAGGACTTAATCCCTCTTATTATACCATATTTTCTCATATATCTATCACTTTGTTTAGGAACAAGATCATGAAGATAGGATAAGATACCATAAATGTAGCAATGATATATAGGTTCTTATTTTTAAGAATCATAGTTCTTATAATCCAAAATAATAGAATAACATGAACATCATTGAGAACACATGATGAAACTCTAACTAAGAGACTGGTCCAACAAAACCAATGCACAAGCTCCATAGATTCACTCAATCAAGAGATCCCCCAAAACATATGATTATGACACGTTATACTACATTTCTATTTCCACTTGCCAAAAGTGAAATAATAGACTTGATATCAATGATTTTTTTTCAAGTGGCTAGAATAATAAAACTATAATAATGATATAGAATGGGATAAAAATAGGGACACCAAGTTATGAAATATAAAAAAAATAATATAATTTTAAAAAAGGTACATAAAAATGAGCTAAAATGGACCTCTAATGTTCCCAAAATAATAATGATCCAACAAAAAATACGAGACCAAAATCATGAACCATATTCACCACTGTAAAGATCTAAAAATACCCTAAATAAAAAAAAATTGCTAAAAAAATTGTACTACATGGATGACTAGGAATAAAGCCTACAAAAGTTTAAGTTTCAAAATTAAACCACTAATGGAGATGGGTCAAGATTTGGGGGAGATAATATTTTGATGACATGATGATATAGTGCTAATGTTAGTAAATTTTGGTCTAGAAATACAAATGGTCTAGAA